>JAFBJT010108561.1:0-14500 GCA_016785325.1 Chascanopsetta lugubris
AACTGTGCTTCCCTGCTTGTTGTGCCGATGTTTACAAAGTTGAATCTACACCAAAAAACGATTTTTTTTTTTAAAGCTCAAACCAGAACGTTCCTGTCTGAAATCAGGCCGGAGGCTGCAGCCACTGGAGCTGGGGCGGACGCACAAACACTCGAGATGAGGTGAGGAACCAAGGACCCTGTTGGATTGATTTACTATATTAGTTTAGCTACAGGGCTGGGCTGCAAATAAAGGACGAGACGGCTCCTTGGGGATATTTTTTGATGACTTTGTCCCCTCCTGTTCTTCTCCACACTGACAGTCCGAACACCCACCCCCCCCGCCGCCCCCCTCGTTTTCTCCTGCTTTTATCACCACTTTAGAAATAGCCCGACCCTGACAACCAGTTGCAGAGGGAGACCACTGCGCGCTGATGCTGTCTGATTAAGAAACACAGAACTCAGCATGTGTGAGAGCGGATTACACATCCATGCTTTGCATAAATATGAAACGTTCTAATTCTAATTAAAAGCCGCTGAATGTCAATTAACTCATAAACAGTGACATTACTGCATATTATCTGCACATTGAGGCAGTATTGGATAATGAAGCTCACAGCAGAGTCGCTTCTCGGTGGATCTAATTGTCTTCAAGGGTTCACACTCACACTAATGTGCCCCATGTCGAAGTGTTGGGGCAGGAGGAGCTGAGAGTCCTTCTCAGTGACCAGATATAATGAAGGATGCTCAGACCGTGCGTTAAAATAAACACCGATATAAATGCACGCTCTCTCCCCCATCGCACACACAAACACAATAATCAGTTGATCTGCAGGCACGTCGATATGCCATTAGTGTCTGTGGAGAGAGGAGGATGTGGGGAGAGTTCCTGCGAGACCATCGGCCCGACAAATGCTTCGGGCGGGATCTGTTCGGCCTAATCCCTCCTGTTGATGGAGAGACTTAGAGACGGAGGCACAGAGTGCTGGAGTGAATGAACAGTGAGGAGGAGGACGACTGTGAGACTGAATGAGAGACGGAGAAAGATTCTCTGTTGAATTGTTTGGTGCAGCCGTTGTCTCTGTTAACTTGTGACTGTGATGTCCCGTTATTTTCCTGTCCTCGTGTTGCACTTCCTGTTTGATTGTGAAGCCCTGATCCTCGTGTGTGTCTGTGATGTCTACTTCCTCTCGTTCTCTCTCCCCCTCATTATCCTGATCTGCATCTCACCTGTTCCCTGTTCCCCGTGATCATCAGGTGTATTGAACCCTCCCGTGTCCGTCACTCTTTGTCGTGACGTTAGAGTAACCGGTCCTGTTTCTTGCCCTCGCAACTTCCAGCCTTCCTCCTGTCCTGTACGCTTTGTTTTTGGATTGACTTCGGCTTGTTCATAGATTACGCTTTTTCCTGCTCCCCTTTGTGCCCTGAACAGCACTACTATAGAGGGTTACTTTCAATCCTGATCCTGACTCTGCGCTTGGGTTCCCTGCCTCGTGTTCTGACAGTGAATTTGCAGAAAACAAGGATTTTCTGAGCAACATAATCTGCAATCTGGGGAAATCTGATGATGTCAGCATATGTTATTTGAGAGGATTCATATAATTCAAGATTTAATCTCCGCAGGGTTCAGAGCCTTAGGAAAGTCATGAAAGTCATGCGCTGGGACCAGAGTGAAGATGGGTTACAGCATTTCATGGTATGCACGGGGTCTGGCTGAGGGACACAATAACAACCACTACACTTTTGAAAGGGAAATGACCAGGATGTTGCATGGACGCTTAAAAGTGAATGATGAATAATATGACAATGTATTTATAGGCGCCATCCAGGATACTAAGAGAGACTTGAAACCATGTGTTGTCATTGTGAGTCTTCTCTGTCATGTTGCAAGGCCATGTCTCTCCAGAAGCTCAAAACGGACAAACCCAAACACAGTCATTTGCATGTTTATGTTACTTAAAAGTGATTTCAGGTTCTCCTGATGACTTGAAATAGCAGGGTGAGGTGCCACCTCGACCCCCTACACTGAAACTTCAAACATACAAACCTTACAAAGCCAAAGCAATTTAAATGATCCACCAATGTCCAAGTTTCAATTTGTCCTAATGAGAAACGTACTGATGAATTGGAATTGAAAGAATTGCTTTTCTTTTCTTCTCTCCTCTTCAATTCATTTTCATTCTCGTCAGCTCCAGCGTTACTTTGTCTAATAATGTGAGGCGACGCTGGGGGGAAACATTTGTCAATAATAAAACAGTGTGCAGGACGTATGAGAATGAGAGAGGCTGAGCACAGCTCGGCTGCTGCCCGACAGACCTCGGCCTCATTACAATCAGCAGCAGAGACAATGAGTATGTATGTGTGTGTGTGAGTGAGGGAGAGAGAGGGAAAGAGAGAGAGAGAGTGTGTGTGTGTGTGTGTGTGTGTGTGTGTGTGTGTGAGAGTGTGAGTGTGAGCTTGCACTGGGTGCGAGGCAGTGGGCAGGAGCAGATGCTCCGTCCTCACACTTAAACTCCCCCAACAGTGTTGTCTCACTCTGTCTTTTCTTCTGCCTCCTCTTTTTCTCTCTCTCTCTCTTTCCTCGCCGTCGGCCCTTCGACCTCACGTATACATTTACATACTTTAAATCCTGCGTATAACTTACTTTGCTCATAACTATTCTCCTGTCACACTCACTTATTCTGATGTTTATTATTCAGTCCTCTCATGTCACTGAGCTCCGATTTGAATTCCTGTCAGTAATGATCTGTATGTCTCTCATTTCCTCAGGGTTGTGCACTGACCCATGATAAAAACAGTTGAGCTGCCACACAGATCCACACTGTGATGACCTCTGACCCTGTACGAGTCATGCTGGTACATTCTACATGCACTACATGCTACGGTTTGGTTCAGTTTCCGCATCAGAGTAAAGCTTTTATGGATCTTTGGAATCATTTGTAGAATCCAATTGTTTTATTTGAAAAAGAACACAATGTTATCCAGATCTCTCCTTGTACTAATAATTATAGTGTAGCATCTTGGGAAATATTATTAAATCACTAATGTGTAATATCTGACATAAATAAATACAATTACATTTCTATGCTTAATGATATGTGCGCTAAGTACTTAGTCCTTAAACATGGTTTATCACATTTCATGAGTCCAGTATTTCACAATAAAAGCCTTGAACCATTGCAGTCTATAACAAGATGGTCGGCTGCTTTAATACAAGCTCTTAAAAACTAAATGACACCCCGTCTTTATACCCCATCATATGACTTAGAGGGAAAATCTGCAATTCATTCACTGACTGCATGAACTTTGGTCCATGTGTCCAACAACCCATGACCTTCTGACCTATAGAGCCACTACCAGTGTTAAAGTTTAATTATCTTGCTAGATTGGCAGTGGATATGTTTGCAGGCTGTCATAGTTCCTGACCTTATAACTCATATATTATTTACCATAGCAACAATTAAAAGAATCAGAATTTGTTTCAGTAGCAATCAGGCATCTCTGATAAGTTACTGTTTTGCAGTTAAGTTACCAGTATTCCCTCAGTACTGTATTTGCATATTAGTCACCAGACACATCAATGTTACACCGACTTCATGTTGAGACTATTGGACAGTGAGCTGCAGGCAGCCAAGTATCATAGAGAACAGTGCCATCAATGTAGGAGGTAGTGATGAGTTAGTGCAGCATTGAGAAATAGAGATGAATGAGCCGTGGAGCTTCATGCTTTGAATGATTTAATTTACTTATTTGTGTTGAGTGAATAAAGCTGCAGCGGAAAACTCAATTCTGAGCAGTAGTTGCAGTGCAGACAGAGGTCAGGCTCGGCTAATAGGCTTGGCTATGAAAACGTATCTAATCACATTTTCATTTTCAGCTGCCTTTGTGCAGCAGAAGCTGCGCAGGCTTACGGGGAGGGCGTCTTTGAAAATGCATAACAGCCACAAAAACTGTGTGGACAACATTCATCTTTAGAATCTGAATTGACCACATTCTTTCTTTTTTGTGCTGCTCGGAGACAAACTGCAGCTACTGGGAACCTTGAAGGCAGAATGATGTTGACAATTGATGAGTTGGCATATTTGACCACTTCCATTTCTCCTTATTCTCTTGCTTAGCAAACATCTAGTGGTGTTTGGATCCTCAGAGACGGAAATGGAAGACATGTCATTTTTTAAACTAGTGCTAGTAGACATCAACATGGTAGATTTGCAGGCTGAACATGCTTGCATTATCAATGTGATCAATGTGTTTGCATGCTGACATTAGCATTTTGCTTTAGAAGAGACTTTTGTTCTGGTTAAAAACCAAAACTGTCTAGTAAGAAATTCTTGAGACATTTTCCACAAGACCTACATTCTGAAGACTTTTTTTGAGAAGAAATATACTGAATGCACCAAAATCTGTTGGGTTAGAGGTAGAGGCTGGAGCAAGTAAATACCAGTGACACCGCCTTATTCCATTTCCTACTTTGTACAAAACATTTGAAAACGCATTAAAACTGCATTTACTTCCGCGTCGTCAAATGACCTTGCAAGCTATGCTGGTCGTAACCGGCTCTGATTTAAATGAGCATTGACAGGAAGACAACTCAGTCCTGGGTGGACATGCTCATTTCTTCTTCATTGTTCTGGTGTTTCTGGTGTCAAAAAGTATTTCTGATATTCATTGTTCAGATCAAGATGCAACTCTTGCCAGACAGACGCTAAACTAGAAAATAAGAGGCAGAACAACACTGTAAACGTGTCACAGCTTTGGAATGTTTTCTTTTTCCAATTCATAATTGCTCCTTTGTGACATCAGACTTGATGCATCAATGACATGGCGTTAATGAAAAAGAAACACAATTTAGACTAACTAGTAATTAAAGTAATTGCATTGTGGCTACAGTGGTATATTCAGGACAACCTTCAAACCTTCAGCATATTAAACTAACATCACTCCTCTGGAGCCAACATGTCACAAATATAGTTACTGCTGCTTCATAAGCTCTTATCACAGTTGCTCACAGTTTGGCAGCAAATGTCATGGCAACAATTTCCAGCAGCTTATTGGGCAGCATGGTTTTCAGGAGATATCTCCAGGCCAGAGACATCCATGTTTTTCTGAAGGTATCGGCTAATCATAGCAGTTAAAGCTGTCGACTGTTGAATAGCAACAACACGGCAAAACTGGGGAAAGTTGATGTTCATGTGGTTTGCCCAAGAAATAACAGCACTAAGCCTCCAGCTATGAAGATGATACGCTCCCTAACTCAGGGGCCACATCTATATTAACATTGGAATATGTGCTTTTTACAGTCTGCCAAGCTTTAACAAGATACAAGTGACGCACACATGTATACATTATGTCCGCCCTGCCCATGATCCTCCATTACGTCTGCCCCCTGCCTTCTCTTATCTCCAACAAGACGCTATATCATTCCGCGAGAGCAGCCGTGTCAACAGTCCCGGGCTAAATGGCCTTTTCCATAGACCCGTTTGGCTCCACATCGATTAAAGACCCTGCCACCCTGATGGGCGATAGCGGCAGCAGGAGAATGGAGGGAGGTGTCAGGCGGTATAGGCCCGATGATGGAGTGACTCTGCTCGGGCAGAAATCTAAACTGGGGTGGTGTGGATGAAGACGGCAGCAGGAGGAGGAAGAGCGCTGGAGCTGGACACCAGTAAATATCGGATGCAGGCTGTTTACTGACCTGTCAGGGAGCAGTATTGATCCCCCCATGTGTCCCTGTGTCCACAGAGGTAAACAGCAGAACAGGATGAGCGCAGCGCCACGCTCACCAGTATCAGCGCGGATCAATGTGCACAAGCAAAGTACATTGTTCTATGGCTTGGAAATGAAGGGCCCGGCCGTAACTCACGTGGAT
Organism: Chascanopsetta lugubris; assembly: GCA_016785325.1. Lineage (NCBI taxonomy): Eukaryota > Metazoa > Chordata > Actinopteri > Pleuronectiformes > Bothidae > Chascanopsetta > Chascanopsetta lugubris. The sequence continues at coordinate 5,848 of JAFBJT010108561.1, forward strand.
GACACTTTTATTTTCAATGAAAACACTTTTACTGGGACATCTGCGCTGCCATCTGTGGCCGATTAATGGACATGCATCAAATGAAGATGTAGTCAAATTTGATGGGCGACACCGAGGGAGAGGTTTGAAGTAAAGGTCCGACGTGACCTTGACCCCCAGGGTCAAAATGACATCATCCTGACAGACTTAATGGAAACAGCAGCCATGGCTGTAAAGCTTACAAATGTACCCAGCGGTATAAAAAAGGTCATATCATGAAATATAGTGACAGAGTTACTGCTTGTGTGTTGAACATTTTCTAATTAACAGAGTGGCGGTGGAAAACTTTGAGTTCATCCCACCTGGTTAATCTGTAGTCAATGTTCAATGTATATTCACTGAGTGGTGTTTTGTTGTATGTTGATTATTTATGTGACTGTGTTCACAACCCTCCAACATTAATTGAACACTAAATTGTATCCAACAAAAGGTTGGTACTGCGCTTCTTATGCTCCTGATGTTCATTTACAGGGCTCATTTTAAGGTAATGTAAACAGCATTGCATACATTCAGGACATTATACTCACGGATACATCTGTATAATTGTTCTTATAACCAATGTAAGATAGAAAAGTTGAGCAATTTTACATCAATCAAAATAAAAATGATGAATGTCTACTGAGTGGAAGTGCCTCCTTGCGTTTGGCCTATTACAGTTCATTCAATAAGTATGTCGCAGGATATGGATTTTTCAAAGGGCCTAACAACTCCTCCACGCAAGTCATTCCTTCTATAGATAGTAACAGCAACTGTTCCATTTCTATCAGCAGCAAGTGTCGAAAAGTAAACCAGGAGCTGCCCAGGCTGATGAGAACAGCTGTGGGTTTCTTGGAAAACGAACCACAGCAACGAGAAAAAGTGAATGGACCCTCTGCTCCCTGTTTAAGTTTAAAAAGCGAGTAGAAGAACCAAGAGGCAACCTCGGGGGCTGACGGATGAGGCCATTACAGACGTGGAAAAACGTGCAGTTCACAGGGTGGCCACTTGAGGCTGGCCCCAAAAGCGAGTCAATCCCCATAGACTCCCATGTTAAAATGGCCATTTTTGTTTTTATTCGGTCAAGGTTTGTAATTGTGCATAACTAAGGGCGTGGCCTCTTGAGTGAGAGCTGGGCTGACCTGTGGATGCTGCAACAACAGCAGCATCCAACAACAGTGACTGTTCCATTTCTATCAGCAGCAAGTGCGGAAAAGAAAAGCAGGAGCTGGGCAACACTGTAGTACATTTACTCTGGGGCGACAGAAGAACTTGGATTCCATATGAAGGTAATATGTGGAGCGTGCCTCCTGCAGGTCGCTGCCTGTGTCTCTGCAGAAAGAGCCAAGTCTGGAGGGTCTCTGAAAAACAGGCCAAGCTGCTCTTAAAATGGCCACCAGGGTGGAGGGGGGGGGGGGGGGTTTATCACACCACCTGCACGCTAGTGAAAAGAGATCATTGACTCCCCTCCTTCCTCCTCACATAAACTGCCGCGTAATCCTGCACCGCATCTCATTTATCACAGCCTCTTCATCTCACACCGTATGTGCAGACGTGCTGTTGGGAAGTGACATGGACACGTTTAATTCTTTCTCTCGATGCATCAGTGCGGACGTTCTGCGGGGCAGGAGTCAAAGTGTCGTAATTGGTTAATGTCCGATTTGCATTACTGCGTTGCGGGTCAGGTGTGTGCTGACGGGGGGGCACAGACGTACGTAGCGGTGGGGAGAAGCAGAGCACACACAGGCTTCAGTTTGGAGCCTCAGACTCTAAGTGAATATAAGACGTCAGGGGTCGAGAGACGCAGGCGTCTCCATGTATTCATCCATATACTGAATCTCCTTCAGGGCCGATGACGAAACCGTGGACTGTTGTAAACATAGCTGATATCAAAGGTGAAGTGTGTACGATTTCGGTCATCGATGTCACCTCTAAACATTATAAAACAATTACACACTGTCATTTTCATGAATTTATAATCACCGACATGTTGTTTGCCAATACCCTTAAATGAGCCCATAAAAGGTGCAGTGTGTACGATTTGGTGACACCTAGAGGTGAAGTTGCATGTTGCATCCATCACCTCACCCTCACCCCTCGGAGCATGCAGGAGAACCTGTGGTCGACTTCAGTTGTCATTAGCACTCAAAAAAGGTTTAGTACGTCCACTTTTACCTCTGTAAAAACATGGCGGCCTCCATGGAGAGGACCCACTCCTCATGTAAATGTCAATTAATGGGCTCATTTTAGGCTAATAAAAAAAATAAAACATTCACGTGATTATAAATTCATGAAAATGTCAGTATGCAATTGTTTTGTAATGTTTTTAGAAGTGACAAAAATGAAAATTTACACACTTCACCTTTAATGTATATTTACATGAGGAGCGGCTCCTCTCTACGGGTGCCGCCATGTTTTTACAGTAGCCCAGAGTGGACTTACTAAACACCCTTTGAGTTTTAATGGCAACTGAAGTCGACCATAGGTTCTCCTGCATGCTCAGACGGGTGAGGGTGAGGTGATGGATAAAACATGCATCTTCACCTCTTGATGTCACCAAATCGTGCACACTGCACCTTTAAGGCGCTAGAGGCGCGTCTGCCTGAGTCGGAGTCACATGGCGTCCTGAAGGACTTTGCTCGAGGACGTAACAGTCGCTGCGCGGAGCAGGAGGCAAGAGAGCTCTCCAGCTGCAGCCGCTTATAATCCTTTAAATAGAAGTACTTGTGGAGTTGTGTTTGACAAAAGTGTGCCCTGACATGGGGTGTGAGAACACACACACACACTCAGACAGGCGCGCGCACACACACACACTTCCTTTCTATTTTCAAACACACCCTTAAATCAATGACATGATTGAATTTGGTTCTTCCTCTCTTGCTCCCCAAGGGTCCCGTTGATTGGGCTTGGCAAACACAATGGTGTGTGTGAGTGAGTGTGTGTGTGTCCGTGTGTGTGTGTGAGTGTTACAGGGGGTATAAATGTGTGTGTTTTACTCATTATACACACAGCAGAGAGGTGACTCTGATCTGCATTCTGAGAGTCTCTCCCTTCCCCGCAGCAGAAACGAGGCAAACGTTCCCCGGCCGCCCACCACGACCAATCACTTCCACTCATGTCCACCAACCCATGTGGACGTCAGTGACCGTCTGCAGAGGAACCCGCCCACAGCTCGTGTTGCACCACCGTTCTGGTCATCCGGTGTGATTCGGACTGACTCTTTGCCAATGGATCATCAGATCACTGCGCATCAACTCTGAGCTCTGCAAAGTGATTGTGCTTGCGGAATGAAGTCGTCTGTCATCGTGAAAATAGAAGCGCATTTACTTGTGATGAGTTATGTGATGTATCTCTAATGAGTCAAATTTTAAAGCCAAGATGTTTTATTTGCATATATCTGCAATTATGACTTTCAAATCTGTTTGTTTGAATCATGTAACAGATCCAACACTGACAGAGAAAGAGATAAAAATGAGCAAATGAGAGTAAATGTGCAGAATCGTGTCCTTCGCTCTGCGCGCTCTCTCTCTCTCTCTCTCTCTCTCTCTCTCTATGACTTTGCAGTTTTCTCCTTATTAGTGGAGGCAGACCTGCCAGCGTGATGCTGGGGACAGTGACGGCAGGAGCAGCAGCAGCAGCAGCAGCAGCAGGAGCAGTAGCAGAAGATGAAGCAGTAGCAGCAGCAGCAGCAGCAGCAGCAGCAGCCGGAGCCCCCAAACTGCAGCCAGAATCTCTAATTTGCAAGCCATTACACGGGGCCTGAACGCTTTGGTTTAATGAGAATTAAAGATTCAAAAGCAATGCATTTTGTATCAATCAGGCAAACAACCCATGGGAGGGAGTAACGGGAGAGGAGGAGAGAGTGGAAAAGAAGAGAGGAAAGAGGCCAAAGAGAACATTTATAGCTCCGAGAGCCACAGCTGAGGTCGTTTATGTGTCTAAACTGTACATGTGCTTTTTAAAAAGATGTGCTCATGTCACATCTCAGAGCAAGCTGATGTGTAATCAATATCTGGGCAAAATTAATTCTACCTTTGCTCATTCACTCATGTCAAAAATGCATTAAAGGTTAGTACGTAGGCTTCATGGGTTGGAGTTTGTAAAACCACCAGTCAAAGTTGGCCCCTTCTCTCCTGCACAACACAACAGTCACAGTAGCACGAGGTCTGTGCACAACACGCACGGCACACTAAATGATTGTGGCAACGTCACATTTTCCATTCCAATTCTTTACCAGCTAATTACACTAACCGCCATTGTTTACAAGTCTAAATATTGCCACTCAGACATCATATTAAAACATGGAGAAAATGAGCAAACACAGAGAGACAGGCAGACAGACAGACAGACAGGCAGACAGACAGACAGGCAGACAGCAGTGTCTCTGCAGATAAACACACCACCACACTCTTCTTGTGGCACATTAGAGACGTGAGGGATTATGTTCCTGCACAATTTTGGGGAAATTCTGCATACTACACCTTTAAATCACACTATTGCTGGATTTCGGTCAAAAATGTATCATATGTTAGTGTAGTGGAAACGCACATACGGGGGGTCTCTCCATGTTCTTAGGTTAAAAAGAAAAAAAGAACACAGTGTCCTGCTCATGGTCGTCGCACAGAACGTGAACATCAACTCGAACTGCCACTCTGAGATGGAGGAGGGAGGAAGAGGAGGGAGGGAGAGGAGGGGAGAAGGAGGAGGATAAGACGATACTGCAGATGAAGGTATGCCACCCTGCTCAGATGGGAGGGGGGTGATGATGACATCGGAGATAACCCAACTGACTCCTACAGAGTAAGAGAACATATACAGACCTTATACAAAGACAGGGACATTAACATGTCGTCTGTGGACATGACTGAATTACCATTAAAGAATAATGGAGGCAGAATATGAGAGAGGCTTCGACAGGCTTCATTAGTTATCACCATTAAGTGTAAGTTTAGGGTTAATGAGTGTGAACAAGTCAGTGAACATTGAGCTAAAACATGATTAACTTTTTTTCTCCTAGCAACTATGCAGAGTCTGAATTTCATTTATCAACAAGTATTCATCCCCAATGGTAAAGGTTACACAAATTCAATTTTCAATTGAATTTTATTGGATGAACATAAACTGATCAAATAATTTTGAGTCAAAACAAAGAAAATGAGTTTTGATCACAAGCACTCATTGCGCATAGTGTTTTACCATTATTACTATGTGGTAAATAATCATTACGGCCATTACTCATAAAGTAATGTATTCGGAATTGAATTGCTAAGGATGGAAAAGTGCATCAGAACATGTTGATAAAAATAATGACAAAACTCATATTGGTGAATGTCTGTGGAGAGTTATTAAGAAACGTACATTTTGTTTTGAATTTATATAATATTATTTAAACTCTACATATGAGTCATGATTGGCTTTCCATTATCCAACATAGCCACTATATCGTTAGTGTTGTCTGTATAGAAAGTGTATGGTTAAGATGAACAAGGTTAGGTTATAGTATAGTATAGTATACTATAGTACAGTATAGTATTGTGTAGTAAAGTATAGTATAGTATAGATAATACTACAGGCAGTCAAACCAAAACAAAGAGCTAGAAGATGCTTAAGTACTAAGAAGTAATTTGGAAAGTTGTTAAATGACTGAAACCCCTCTATGGGTTTTATCAAGTTTTTTGATTCAGTACTATTATAAAGCATTTGTTTATACAGCGTTAATCTGCAAAAAGTAATTAGATATTACGATTTCAGAGCTCTCTTGTCCCACGGAGACGGACGTCTGTGAGTCTGAGACATAAAGAGTGTGACCACAGAGACCTGCAGTCTCAGTTCGCTGGACTTCACATCCTTTGAACTCCTGCTTCCTGTGACTCACTGCAGCCTTTGTTGAGGCGGGTAAGCCGGGCTCTGCCGAAAGCCATGGAAAGCATTTCCAACTCAACTTCCTGTGCTAACAGAAGCCCAAATTACCCCTGTGACCCGCCTGAGCCCACTTCCACGGATAATTCCCTTTACGTAATCATCTTAACGTGATTAATAGACTGTGAGAGCCTTCTAAGAGGTGACTTTTCTTAACCTTTTATGGGTATTTCCCTTCAGACGATCTGTAAGAGGCTTGGCTATTGTCTCTCTCACCATCAGGGCAAACACGGGCTGCCAGCGTTGATATGCTCCTATGACGTACGAGCTCTTCCAAAGGGAGGGGGAAATTAAGTCCATAAACTCACATATATTTCCCAGTCAGCACATGAAGAGAGTACGGGTGGTTTATTGGCCTCATCGGAGCCAGGGTCCCGCCAAACATACACACACGCAATCATAGTCTATGTATGAGAGCTAGGGGTTGTTTTGAGCGTGCGCTAAGTGTATTTGTGTACATACAAGCTACATGCACAAGCCTCCCCGCGCGTGCACGTACATACACACTCACAGAGCTGGACGGTGACAGCAGCAGGTATCCAGTAACAGCGCAGGGCTGTGCTGGATAGTATCTGCTGCAGAGGCCATTTGACACCTACTCAATGGAGATGCAGACGCAGCGCTCTGGCACCGAAACACAAGCTCGCACAACATCGCTGCTTCGGAGTATTTTCTTCATGTGAACCTTTCATCGGTGACAGTGCTACATATGCAGCTCCGTGGTCTGTGTTTACTGCCTGTCACCTGACAGCTAAGGGTATGGCATTTTGGGATCAAGTCATGACAGGCAATTAGTTTGGCGAAGCAGTGCTGTGCTGCCTAACAACAAGGTTGTTGGTTCAAATCCCACGTTATCACTGTTGTTTCCAAAATGTGGCAGTTTGGGGTGGGACATTTGAGGTTATTCACACTACACGGGCAACAATATCGGGACACTGCAACTCAGTTATAATTGATGTATTGCAGTCGATCAATATTATAATGATACATCATAATTATAGGCATTAAAGGTCCAGTGTGTGAGATTTTGGTCATTTTTCTCACTTCTACAATTATTACAAAACAATTACATACCGACATTTTCATGAATTTATAATCATGTAAATATTTAATTTTTTCCATTACCATAAAATTAGCCCATCAATGTATATTTACGTGAGGAGTGGGTCCTCTCTTTGGAGGCCGCCATGTTTTTACAGGAGTAAAAGTGCACGTACTAAACATCTTTTGAGTTTTAATGACAACTGAAGTCGACCAGAGGTTCTCCTGCATGCTCAGAAGGGTGAGGGTGAGGTGATGGAGAAAACCTCACCTCTAGAGGTCACTAAATCTTACACACTGCACCTTTAAAAGTGATCCCTCACTTATCATTATAACTACTGCAACAACATGTGGAAAATGAGAGCCCCCGCACCAACAAGGTCATGTGTTGAAAACTTTAGAGGTGCCGTTTGGTTTTTATGTTGTGATTTTACTGGCCCCGCCCACTTGAGATCAAATTGGGTTGTATGTGGCCCATGAAGTAAAATGATGTTGACACCCCTGTTGTGACATGATGACAACTCATGTGAAGTGAATGTGGACACTAAAAAAATCTTTGCTTCAGGCTAAATCTTGAGAATTTCATCACTGACTGAATGTAAAAGTATCTTGCACGATATTTCAAGAAATGCTGTCATTTTTTGGAGAGCACTCCGGTGATGCAGCGCTGCACTTCGATAACACTGAGGAACTTGTGATTGGCAGCTAAAAGACTGAATCAAAGTGCATAAAGCAGAAGCAGGGATGCGTGGACTATTTTATTCCACATATTCTTCCACCTTGTCAAAGCCCATGAGATACTTTGACGAGAGGTTTTGACGCCCGCTGCATCGTAGCAGCGGTGAGCGGGTCAGCGGCACATGCTCAACATTTTGTTTACCTACTGCTGTGACCTCACGTACTGAGCCTCACCCCTGAAAGGTGAGAAGATTGCACCGCTGACAGTAAACATCAATATGATATCAAATGTGCAAATGTGGATGAAACCACTGAGCCTGACTGCGACTAAAGTGTTGAACCATTTATAACCAATGCTTAAATTTAGAGTAAGGAGCTGAAGGATGGCGTGTCCTCACCGAGACCAAAGATCGTGTGTGTGTGTGTGTGCGTGTGTGTGTGAGTGTGTTTGCGTTTTAGATTTTGTGAAATATTATAAGCCCATCATTAGACAAACAAACAATCTGCTGGAAATGAACTCACTCGTGTGGTTGATCTCCAATGCACTCAAAGAGAATTTAGAATGTCAGTACGGTGACATATTGATATTCATATCACACAGACACACACACACACACACACACACACGCATGTCCACAACCACATGACCACAACATGATGCGGCCCAGCTAATCCAACCGGTCATCCAGTGGGGTCAGGGCTGACACACATGTCCAGCGTCCTGACAGTGATTTCCCTCATGTGCTGTTATGCAGCTGCCACTTCAGCGTGTCCCCACCCACACACACACACACACACACACACACACACGCACGCACACACACATGCACACACACACACGCACACACACGCAAAGCACGCAAACGCACACACATTTTCCTCCTTCACCCTCTGTGGAGAAGAGTCTGTATCTCTCCTCTCATTGGACAGGGTTGGTCACATGGATCAGCTGTGTGTGTGTGTGTGTGTGTGTGTGTGTGTGTGTGTGTGTGTGAGAATG
>JAFBJT010108561.1:15880-68867 GCA_016785325.1 Chascanopsetta lugubris
CCCCCTCCCCCCCCTGCTCCCCCTCTGGGTCCCCGCCCCCCCCCCCCCCCCCCCCGTCCCTGAAGGTGGCTCAATCAGGCGACAACGATGGCTGACTGTCGCTGTCAAAAGACATTTCAATTTGGAGACGTTCCCTTGGGTCCCGGCAAATTACCACTTCAAAAGGCTGCAAGTCCCCAGGTCGCTCCCGGTAGGGCTGGCCTCCCATCCCACCCCTTCCTCCCCCCTCCCCCCTCCCCCCACCATCCCTCTCACCCCACCGTGATTGTGAGCCTGAGCTCACTCTCTCCGCCCTCTGAAACAAAACTCTCTCCTGTTGGCTTTGATTACCCTGCATGAACAATGTAACATCTTCATCTTGTGCTAGAACTTCTATCCAGACTAAAGTCTGTACAAAGGTGATTCATTCGCTCATTTATTTATTTATTTATTTATGTTCACAGAGGTATAGACAGCCCACAATACTGCACAATATACACTTAATTAAATACCTGTTTCATTTAAATAGCCATGTTTGATCGCATAGGTCTATCTTTTTAGTTGTATTCTTAAGTATATCTTTTATATTTCTATAGTATTTTTGTTGACATTCTGCCTCTTGTACTGACTTTATTTTATGCTATCTATCTATTCTTACCTTTTGTGTCATTCACTGTGGACAGCAGAGGCCAACTTTTTCTTTTTTACATTTGTAATGTATTTGGCACATGATTTAAAACTGATTTAATTTTGTGATTTCATTATTTTTTCTTTCTTTTTTACACATAGACTTTATTTTGTGTGGTATTAGCAGTGGACAGCAAAGTATGAATTTCATTATACAGGAAAACATTGTTCATTAATAAACAATGAATCTCTCTCTTTCATTTTTAAAAATCTATTTAAGCATCAAATCACAAACCAAATGAATAATTCAAAACCAAAATCTGCAAATGGGTAACGGTGTGATTTGAACTACCAACCTGAAAAGGCACAAGCCATCTTTGCATTTCCATTAAGTCTATGCTCACGTTAAAGGTACAGTGTGGGATTTTTTCATTGATGTCAGAATATAAATCTTATTGGATTGTTCAAAACTATGTTTTATCAAGTGTGTATGAACCCAAGACATAAACCAAAGTGTTTCTTAAATAAGTAAAATAAACATTTAAAAATACATTTGTCATGGATGACATCGCTATGTATTTTCCACTTTGGATTTACTTTTGGAACCTGCCATGTCGACCATGGTGTCTGAAGAGGAATACGGTCTATTCAGTTGCAGTTACTTCACCAATAGATGTCACTGAATTATTCTCTCTATAACAGGGATGCCAAACCTATTTTCACCGAGAGCCACAGGGGCATTATGGTTGCTCTCAAAGGGCCGTTTATGATTGTAGTGTAAATGTAATTATTGCTTAACATAATGTAAAATAATTTCATATTCGATCATTATTCTTTCAAGCTGCAAATATTGTATGTGCATTTACATACATGTCAAAATGTAAACACAGGAAAACCTGCAAAGACACTGAACATATTACTGGACACATACAAAATGGCATGTGTAACTAACTAGTGTATGCTTTAGACTTTTATTTTTAAGCCATTTAAAATGACACAATGGGACATATTTGGTCCACGGGCCACAAGTTTGACACATTTAAAAGCTAAATTAAAGATATTATTTGGGAACCATGTCTCATCCAAGGGACTGACATTTGTGTGTGTGTGTGTGTGTGTGTGTGTGTGTGTTTCTGACCCCAATATAAATATTTATATCTCATGAATTGAATCCATGAGGAGACAATCAGGGCTCGGTTGAGGTTTACACTCTTACTCAATCTATAAGAGTCTAAAAATATGTGTGGAGCTGGTTTCTTTGAGATCAAAAGATAGTTTGTTCAATAGCTTTAGGCTGCTACTGAAACAGGCTCCTGTCTCCAACCACCAATAAACAGCAGATGATCACAGTGTTTCTAAAGGCAAGTAGTAAACAAGAGAGTTATAGTTATGTGTGGCTTGGTCCTGACCGTTTGAGAGGTTTATGACGGACCTCCAAACTGTTCTAGGAATGTAATAGGAGGTCGGTGCAGAGCGGGATAAAAGATGTTACATATAAACAAGTTTATGTGTAAACAGCAGCACAAAGACTCTGAGAAGAAGCTTCCTTATTGAAGTCATGAGATCGATCGGTGTTAAAAAGAGATGTGTGTGTGTGTGTGTGATGCCTCGATGGCTCCAGCCATTTTGTTTCTTCAGGTAAATGAATGATGACAGTTTCCCCTGCAGCAGGCGGCCAGCTCCTCTTATATTATTGGATAGATGTAATAAGCTGTGCACAGAGAGTAAGAGACGTTACAGATCTTGGCAGGGGGCTGACAGAGAGTGAAGACGCTGCTCTCTCGTACAAGATGACTGACACTCGCCAAGGTGCCATTTTAATGTGCTGAATATGGCTGTTTGGCTCAATCAGGACCAATGGTGCTCTACTACGGCCATTAAAGATCAAAGGCTAATTAAAGGAAAATTAAGGGTTGCTGATGGAGATGGAAACGAGCGGCTCCGCTTTATTCTGTCTGACATCATGTGGTGGTGGTGCTGTGCTGCAGGGTCACAGAGGGGAGACGTGAGGGTCCACAAGTAGTTTCTCGTAGTTCTTCCTTTTGGTGAGTCTCTCGCCCAGGGTGAGGCGAGCTCTCTCTCTCTCTTACTGTCTCTATACAGAAAAGCGAGGCCGTGGCCTCCAACTCCTTCCTCCCCCGTCATCCCTCATCCACCTCCCCCCCTCTTCTCCCTCCTTGTCGGGCGATGGGAGCTCCATGAAAGACCTTCCTTTCTGCCAGTGGTGGGAACGTGGAGATAAGGAGGGCGATTGGGGGAGGCTGCTCGCTCTCTCCGGGGAACAGGGAGTTCTCAGACTCCTCTGATACACTTGTGCAGAGGGGGCTGAAGGTTGCAGGGTGTGTGTGTGTGTGTTGGACACGTGCCACTTGTTTACATGTGACATTTTTTCTCATGCAACACTTTCCAAAATATCTCCTCTCAAGTTTTCATCAAACAAATGAAAACTCCCAAAATACCTCGAGCCTCCAAATGTCATCAGCAGATCAACGGCCGATATCCGAGGAAGGCCGAGTCGATCTTGGGTCGTGTCGACCCCACTGGCATCAGCCTTGAAGTCACTTCACAAAACTTTGCTACTTCACTTCATGTTTGTGGAACAGTCAACGTGATTACACAAGTGCAAGTGGAGTGATGAATCATCAATCAAAGATCAAATGCTAATTAATGGAAAATTCACTCAGTGTTTAACATCTCGCGGTCACGTCTCTGGGCCTTTGATTTGGCTGCGACACAAACACGGTGCAGTTTAAGATGGATGCCATCACAGATTTTGTTTGTGTTTTGATCACCACCTAGTGGGCGATTACTGTAAATGGCATAAATCTAGCCTCCTCGAGGTTAGTGGATAGGGCTGTTACAAAAGTGATGAGTCATGCTTTGAATATGGTGGTGGCAGATCAACAGCTGATATTCGAGGAAGGTCGAGCAGATCTCAGGTCATGAAGTCACTTCACCAAGCTTTGCTGCTACTTCATATATGTTTTTCCCAAGTTTGAGAAAGAGTCAAAGTAATTACACGAGTCTGAGTGAAGTGATAAATCATCAAGATTAAGATGAAAAATTGTCCTTGAATAACTAAGCAGCAGTTACAAGCAAAAAGAGTTGGCAGGGATCCTTTTTATGGGCTTATAAACAAAAATGTAGAGTCGGCCACAGGAAGCGAGGCTTAATGAATCTGATCTCTTATCTGGAGATGATTGAAGCGGCTGAACATTAAAGTCGGCGCAATTACCTGAGAGGTGGGAACGTTTAGATTCACTCTACACATTTGTGCCGGTGTCCTTCCTCAAGAATTGAAAGCTGAATTTGCCCTTATGAGCAAGTCCTTTCTGCAGGAGGCAGAGAGGGGTATATACCTCCTGTCCCTGTCGCTGTCTTCCATTATTAGATACACTGGTTCCTGCTAGGGAGGCCAGGTGTTGCGGGGGCTGTCATACACACACACACAAAAACACACACACAAAAACACACACACACACACACACACACACACACACACACACACACACGACTCATAACAAGATGCACATACGCAAACACATGCGCACCCCCAGACCATCACTCACTGACACACACACACACACACACACACACACACACATACACACACACACACACACACACACACACACTCACATATTGAGGTGGCCTGGGAGAGGACAGATGTGAAATTTGTCAACAATTCGCTGCAACACAGAGGAAGAACTCAAACTCAAACAAGACCCAGATTTCAGCTAATAGCTGTCCAGGCTGTGTGACATCTCATCGAGATGATGAGGACAGGATGAGGACAGGATGAGGACAGGATGAGGACAGGATGAGGACAGGATGAGGACAGAATGAGGACGGGATGAGGACAGGATGAGGACAGAATGAGGACGGGATGAGGACGGGATGAGGACAGGATGAGGACAGAATGAGGACGGGATGAGGACAGAATGAGGACGGGATGAGGACAGAATGAGGACAGGATGAGGACAGGATGAGGACAGGATGAGGACAGGATGAGGACAGGATGAGGACAGGATGAGGACAGGATGAGGACAGGATGAGGACAGGATGAGGACAGGATGAGGACAGGATGAGGACAGGATGAGGACAGGATGAGGACAGGATGAGGACAGGATGAGGACAGGATGAGGACAGGATGAGGACAGGATGAGGACAGGATGAGGACAGGATGAGGACAGGATGAGGACAGGATGAGGACAGGATGAGGACAGGATGAGGACAGGATGAGGACAGGATGAGGACAGGATGAGGACAGGATGAGGACAGGATGAGGACAGGATGAGGACAGGATGAGGACAGGAGAGGGGTATATACCTCCTGTCCCTGTCGCTGTCTTCCATTATTAGATACACTGGTTCCTGCTAGGGAGGCCAGGTGTTGCGGGGGCTGTCATACACATACACACACACACACACACATACACACACACACACACACACACACACACACACACACACGACTCATAACAAGATGCACATACGCAAACACATGTGCACCCCCACACCATCACTCACTGACACACACACACACACACACACACACACACACACACACACACACACTCACATATTGAGGTGGCCTGGGAGAGGACAGATGTGAAATTTGTCAGCAATTCGCTGCAACACAGAGGAGGAACTCAAACTCAAACAGATTTCAGCTAATAGCTGTCCAGGCTGTGTGACATCTCATCGAGATGATGAGGACAGGATGAGGACAGGATGAGGACAGAATGAGGACAGAATGAGGACAGGATGAGGACAGGATGAGGACAGGATGAGGACAGAATGAGGACAGGATGAGGACAGGATGAGGACAGGATGAGGACAGAATGAGGACAGAATGAGGACAGAATGAGGACAGGATGAGGACAGGATGAGGACAGGATGAGGACAGGATGAGGACAGAATGAGGACAGGATGAGGACAGGATGAGGACAGGATGAGGACGGGATGAGGACAGGATGAAGTGGTCACTGTTTTCAGAGCACAGCCCCGATGGTTAACTGCTCCTTCCCCATCCTGAATGACTGTAATTGCCACGGCAACTGGGGTAATTATACATTTGTAAAAGTGTTGATTAATTGTAGCAAAATTGTTGTAACTCTATTTCTACAGATACGTGACAAAAATGGATTGAAATCTTACACACTGCACCTTTAACGTCTATGTACTGACAAATAGATATAACATTCGTTCAAAGAATTTGCTGAAATTACATTTGAAATGTCTTAATGAAATCATTCAGTAATCATGAGTAGGTCAATGAAATAATGAAATTCGCAACACACACACACACACACACACACACACACACACACACACACACACATATATATATATATATATATATATATATATATATATGTATATGTGTGTGTGTATATGTGGCTGCCTCCATCAAACATTGCTGAGTCGATTATACACCCATAATAATCAGTAGAATGTATTTTTTTATCCCAACATACCACAATAGATGAAGTTCACCAAATTGTTTCGCAAAATGTGCAAAAAATAACACTGGACCTTTAAAAATAGCAGGAGTCAAAATAAGTGTCCTGGAAAAATGTAAAATTGTGTGTTGCAAGTTTGGTCAAATGTAAATTGCGTACATATTAAATAGTCCTGTGCATTTGGGGGGGGAGGGGGGGGGTACATCACTCGTATTCATAATCACAGTTGAATTACGGGTCTGGTATTAGTCTATAACAAGATGTTAATTTAAATCTCCAAACTAAATTTAGTTCAGCGTTACCCAAATGTATTAAAGCTTATGGGACACATTGTTACACATGCTAATTAATGATTCCTCTTTGATCTGAGTCGTTTCCCTACAGGTACCTGGGTTGCTTTATTGATGGCACACAATACAAGGTTGCACATCGGAGCCAGTGTATCATATCCTGTATAGATACACTTCATATTGATAGATGTGCTGTCACTGCAGGGCCAGCGTGTTGATTGAGGATTTGAGTGACATTGACTTGGGCCAAATGTGGTATGTTCCAGATCTGTTGTGGTCAGGAGCTATGAACCCCCCCGTGGTGCCACAGCAGACCTGTGCATTTAACGACCTGTTGTTCAATGTGGCTGTTTTATACTGTTTTAACACTGTTTTATACGTGAAGCTCGATGAAAAATAGCCAAAATATGCTTTTACTTTTAAATGCTTTCGCTTCCTGTGTGTGTGAGATTGTGTCATGCTTGATGTTGAGGTGCGAGGATGGAGTCCAATGAAACATCGCGGGGTCAGGTAACCTCCGTTCACAGTCCTTTCTTCGCCTACAAAACAGACGTCCCACCATAGAAAATCACCCCCCTCCATTCATTTCCAGTCCAATGTGCTTTTGGTATCAGTGTATATTTCTGAAGGAACTGTTTGTATTCATTCAAATGAACTGGTATCGTCTATAAAACGCTCTCATTTTCAAATGTTACTTTAGAATTTTTTTTAGCAAATTATTTTTTCCGACACATATTTGTTAATTATTGATTATAAGGTAATGTAATTTGCAAATCCATTTGCGTTTCCTGATAAGATGGTGTTTGGAGTAATTGTTAATGAAATAAAGATGATATAGATAATACATAAATAAATAGCTTATGAGATGTTTTCTATAATTACATGATTATAATATACTATAATATAATATAAATATAATTTCTATAATTTCATCAAATCCTACTCAGTGGATAGAGCAGTCAACTTTAGAAGCAAATGTTACTGGTTCAGATCCCCTTTCTGCAGTGTCAGTGACTCTGACAATGAAACCCTGAGTGTGTACGGGTAGAAACGCCCTGTAAAACGCACTTCAATCAGACCCCGATTTGATCATTTCATCCTCAGCATTGTCAGTGTTTTTCAGCATTAACCACTAAGATTAGATTGAATTCATTAACCAATAGGCTTTTTCTAATACTCTATTATTTTCTATTCAAGGAGAATATCTTGATAACATGAAGGAAACAATGCCTACAGGTGCTGCATCATAATCACGTTATAGTTATATTTCACCACTGTAGTCAAAGGATCCTTTTAATGTTTTCCAAGTGGGTAAGTGGGAGCAGCCACGGCAAGCTGTTAAAATGATGAGCTGCAGGCGACGTTGAAACAAGTAAACAACTTAAATGGGATCACTGTTGTAATTTGGCTGAACTGTAAACAGATACAGCACATCCCCCCGTGCAGTGTAATTTAGTGTATCTCCCTCATTTGTAAACCAATTCCAAATAACATGAAAAAAAAAGTTAAAACAAAAAAAGAAAGTACGCCAGCGTCTCCTGATGTATCACCTCTAGGGTGCCGGGTATGCCAGAGCCCCGTTGCCATGGTTACCAAGGTAGAAATGCAGCTAAAAATGCAGATTATTGACATATTTTGTCAATGACACACATCTATGCCACTTTTTTTTCATCCTGCACAAAGCTCCAGTCTTTACCAGAGTTACAACAGCGGCAGCTGCTTTTGTTCCTTAGACAACGAAATAACTGTGGAGCTGTAATGAGCTGACTGCATGGACGACTTCTAGGTTTTTTGAATGGGACATTTTCCAAACCACGCTGACCCCACTGTGGATGAATTTCAATAATCAATCCACAGTGTAACATCAAAGGGGGTGAATTGATGATGATTTGTCAGCAGTCATCTATTCCACACCCCTTCACAGGAGACTGGTTTGCTGTTTGATTGCAGCCTCCGACTCGGCTCAACTCGATTCGATACTAGTTTCGGTTCCATAACAATTGAGTGCCACCTCAATGTGGGCAGGGTCGTCATAGAGGGGCGTACCAAAACTCCACCATGGGTTAGATAGCATATAATACCACTTACATTCATCATAATAACATACTACTTCTATTGAATCGTAATGGTCTGTATTTATATAAATACAATTTATTTATTGAGTCTAGAAGATCTCCCAAAGCACTTTACAGTACAGTTTTACATTCACCCAGTTACTCAAACGTTCATACTGGAATACTTTTGTATTCCGGGTCGCCCGGTCCAGCTCCCTCTGAACGCAGCCAGGAAACAGAGGAGGGTGTGAGTCAAGAGACCCCGCACTTAATTATACATTACGGACATTTACACCCCGTACAGTTGACATGGGAGTCTATAGGGATTTGCTCCTTTTTGGAGTCTGCCCCCAGTGGCCACCCTATGAGCTGCACTTTTTTTTCATTTCCTATTGTGCTTCATCCGTCTGCACCGGAGGTTGGCCCTGGTTCTCACAAATAAGATTAAACAACACAACCGCTACAACTAGGCTTTAAATACGGCAGGTTGGATTTTTGTGAACTCTCTCGATAACTCGATAACCCCCCCCCCCCCCCCCCCCCCCCCCCCCCCCCCCCCCCCCCCCCCTCCCACCCCCGCCTGCTGCCGTCGCCCGTGACGCCACGTCCTGGCCAATAATTGGCTTGCAGTAGGTTCATGTCACACTCTCTGCCCGACTTGGCTCGCTTGGAACCTCAGCCAAGCAGGTACCAAAAAAAGTACCTGGTGCCAGGCGCTAATGGAAAATGCTCAAAACCGAGCAGAGTTGAGTCATGCCGAGTAGGTACTGAGAAAAAGGGGCATATGTCTCCATGCAGTGCTCCCTGTGGGGGGTCAACCGCTCACCCCATGGAGAAGCAGTGCCATTCTCTTCCCCCAGCTCCACGTGTCATTATCACTATTTCAATTAAAATATGTGCATTCTCATCTTTTCAGCACTGATACAAATCCATAAATCCCAACTCCCCTGTGTATTAATTAACTTTCTTTTCAAGTCATTTCCCCACCAAGGTTAGGGTTAATTCTTAATCTTTTCAATTAATTCAAAACTGTGGGCCAAAAATCTAACTTTGTAATTATGGGGCATTAATTATGTCTTTTTCGCTAATAGATTGAGATTGGCTCGCTTGTGCCAAAAAGCCTTTTTTAATATCGGAGAATTTGAAGCAAATCCATTTCATGACCTTCCCATAATTAAAAAAGGCAGAGAGAAAGGTGCTCTTTAGAGGGTTCGCAGGCAGATATTCAACTTTTTATGATGTCCATGATAAATGACTTGATAACATGCAGATGTGGAAGTATTGTAAGTGAAAGAAAATGAATCTGCCACATTCTTATTGCTGGGGGACACCAGGGGCTCCTCCCATAAAGTAGGATTACTATGTCATCTGGTTGCTGTTATAGAGAATAAGCCATATAAGCAACATTATCAGTGAAATGCAACTGTGAAACAGGTGCCAGGTGTTTTTTTTTTCATCAAAACTAAAGAAAAAAGTTTGAAGGTAGGATTTCTACCATCAGGCACTCAGGGTGAAAAACAATCCACAAACAAATAGTAATAAAAACCAAAGGGGAGATGTAACACAACAGGGGTGAAATGTTCTTACCATATCATATAACCGCCATAGATATAAATCCCTTTTTGATTCAGTTCAGCGCTGAAGGTTCCCCCGTGAGATCTGCAATACAGAGGAAAACAGGAAGTGAACGCGTGTCATGTGATACATCCACTATCGAGTGCCTTTACTGTTATTGCATGAGGGGGCTCCAACAGTAAACGTGAGAAGAAGTACACAACAACCTGTATGTCACAGAATGACTCACACTACAAAAACAACACAGCACCACAACCCAACAAAAACTATCAGCTAGTGAGAGCCATTTTTTTAAGTGTGTAAACCAGACAATGGAAAGGTTAGGATAAAGTGCTGTGTCATGTCTGAGGTCATAAATCAACCACAAACTGAGAAGTTCTCTCATGAAAGTAAGGAAACACTATGAAATACATCAACTGACGTCATACCTACTCCATGACGAAGGTAATGATTAGATAAACCTTTATTCTTCCCACACTGGAGGAAATTTCAAAAAGATATGCCCCCTCTGACCTTTTAGCGGGTGGTGCCATGTTGACCAGGGAGTAAGGAAAGTTGAGAGCTTCATGTTTTTTTCATGTTCAGTGTACACTCTGCATATTTGCATGTTAGCCCACTATTACGATATTCAAGGAAAACCCTCTGACCCATGTTTTTATTGGTTTAGATTCACCTGTATTGTCACAACACATGTACAAGTACAAGGCAAAAAAAAATGTTTTGCTTCTAACCAGAAGTGCAAAAAGCATCAAGATCTAAAATATATACAGAAATATACAGGGCCAATTAAGCTTGATATTATGAACATGAAATACAAATGGTTTGCTATAGACATAATATACAGATTATTGAGATACAATTATTCCATTATTATATTAATATTATAATGCAATGAACATACTGTACTGATAGACATAATATATGGATATAGTGCAGAGCACACAGTTGAGGTTGGTTTTGACTGAGTGTTTACACGCAGGTGTAATTCATCTCTTTGATTTAGCATAATATCAGTTAGACCAACAAGTTTATGTGATTTAAGATTTCAATTTTTAGTCAGACTAACACAATAAACTACTTCTCTATCCTGTCATGTAAACACAGTAACTATCGAGCTTTGGAAATCCTAAAGTTCAACATGCGTCAGAATGTCATCTAGAATAAGTGCATTGTTTTGAGGCTAAAATAAGAGTGAATGAGCAGGTTTGATCCATCACTGCAAACCTCAACCAGCACAAATAAAACCCGCTGAGTCATTTTAACTATGGGGGGCTTTGTTTCGATCATTCCAATTCAAACAAAAGCCAAATATTAGATGGTATCAGTTGGTTATTGTCTGTTGTCTGTTGGCATCTCAGACCCCCCCCCCTTCCCCCCCATCTGAGGCGTTGTCTTATCCATTTGGCAATCATCACATTTAATCAGGTGTCTCCTTCTCATCACTGCTGATGGCAACCAATTGAAACATGTCTACTGCAGTCGCAGTTCAACCATGGAGTGAATCCTGATTGTCTCAATTCAAAAGTTCTGCTGTGTCACCTCTGTTTGAGGAAAGTGAAATACTCCAGCTGGTCAGTGGTCACCAGGTCAGACGGTGGTGGTACCGGGCAGCAGGTGTGAAACTCTTTGAAAGCCTCATTAGATTAGGGAAGAACCGTATGTCCTCAGATTACCTTATTTCTTCCTGGACTAAAAATTCAGATTGGGAGTTAAAACTTCAAATAAATAAATAAATAAATTGTCACGCATGGCGACTGTCCATTGTTTGTGGTCTGCTAAATGGAAAGTGGGTCAGTGTTAGTTCAGAACTCTGAGTCTGTCCTATCTAATCAAACATCCAAGCAGAATATGTTGGAGGCTCTCATCATGGACAGGCCTCTGAGCAGTGGTGTGAGAAACAGAATTGTCCCGTCTGTGCCCTCTGCGTCCGTAATGACGAGTCGGCTCCCAGAACACACCCACGGGCCGGCAATTACAGCCGAGTCTGACAGTTAGCCACTTCTTTTTCAGCTCCATTGACGTGTCGGATGAAGGCTGAGAGGACTGAGGATGAAAGAAGAGGCGCCGGGCGGCCCGGCAGCCGAGCCCCGGAATGAATTCACTTTTGTTTTGCTTGCGTGGAACATGGATTTTCTGCACATTTCAAATATTGATTTCTTTTTGCGGGGAAAGGAAACGGCTGTCCAGTCTGACTCATTGTCATATAATGGTGAATTATGGCGGCATTGTTCGAGATACGTCTTTGCAAGATTGCACACGGGTTGGAAATACATCACTTGTACCGAATGAGGACATTGCATGATAGATTTCTTTTTCTGCTACAGCTCCTGCCTTGAATCGTGCCTGTGGTTTCCATTGGTTATTTGTGCATGCTGGAGCAGCGTCTTCAGCTGGAAGGAGGTGGTCACAATGTCCATGTATGGTCCATGGGAATTGGGAAACAGTACGATCATTAGTGGGCAGATAGAAGAGTTGTTCCATAACCAGAAGGTTGTAGTTTTGATTCCCGTCCTACCCATCCCACATGCTGGAGTATCATTGGGCAAAGTAGTTAGCCCCAAATGACCCTTTGTATGCCTCCTTCAGTTCTATGGACTTCCCATCTAGAGCACATGTGTCAAACTCGTGGCCTGCGGGCCAAATGTATCCTGTGAGGTCACTTTATGTGGTTTTAGACAATCAGATGCCTGTAAGCTCTCGCAGCTCAACGGGCATATGACTGTGTAAAAACAAAAGTCTAAAGCATACGTTGACAATGAACTCAAGTGAATCACACATGCCACTTTTTAATGTGTAGCAATATAGTTAGTGGGTTTACAGGAGTAACATGTATGGAAATGCAAATATAAATGCATTTAAATTAAGAATTAATTAATTAATAATCAAATATGAGCAGAGTTAAATACAAGTGGTAGAAAATGGGAAAAGCCTCCATCTTGCACCAAAGACCCCATGGAGCCACAACCATAGCTCTCCACATAGTCACCCTGTGTAACACTAGATCATTTCTACAGTAACACACATGGTACAAGAGCATGTGCTTTCTCCTCACCACTCAATATTTCTGCTGACTAAGGGCATCGCATGTCAGATTGCTTTATTTCAACTGGCCCTGCACCTGTTGCATAGTAGACCCCACATGCATGTTTGCTTAGCATACAGCCAGTTGCAATAGACTGTGTACAGCGCAGTCTATTGGAGACACATTTATCAAGGTTCTCTGTTCGACCACTGGCTTTGACCTGGCACTCGAGCGTAAAATGGTCAAGTGTTGTTTGCCTCGGGGTAACGCCACAACCAAAGGGCATCTCAATTGCCATACAGGTCCGAGTATGAAATGGACAGAAATTCACAATTCACTGCACAGCACCCAGCCATGCCAACTTGTTTATTTGACCATTGACATTAGAAATCATCCAAACACTGCATAGTAGTCATATTGGCATATTGCCACCCATCATGTTGGATTTACTGCTCAATGATTGATCATCCAAGTTAACAATATATGTAAAAGTAGAGTGTAGGCAAAATCAAACATTTGTAAATATTTGCTATATTTGCTTATGAACCACATTCTAGTGGTCATACTGTAAATAAAGATGGATGATATCTATTTCTGCCCACTACAGAAGAGTAAAGCAAAAGTGATCATATCTAGGACCAATAGTAATGAGATCATGTCCATGTCCCAACTGATTTAAATATATAATCCTGAATTATTGCTGCATTCTTAAAAAAAACATGTTCACAAGCCCCTGAATGTGCCACAGGGTCGATTCCAAGTGCATGTTTGCATATATACTGTATATACTATTGTCTCCATGAATTCATGAATCCATGAATTCTCCATGAATTCATCCACAGTTTAAAAACCTGCCTCAGTCTCGTAATTTTGAGACACATAAAAAAGTGTCTCTCCTCCCAAGGCCTGACTGGTAAGGAAGTGTGAAATAATGAAAGATGATGTCTCGGTTTGATGTCAAAGAAGAAGAATCATAATCTCGGACTTTGACTTGTCTCCCTTCAGAATGAGCTGAGCCTTCGCCTATAAATAATCCTTGCTCTCATTTGGCTGCTTGTTGCCTCTCAAGTGAAAACAGCTGCAAGGAGAAACCCCCCCCTGCCCCTGCCCCCCTCCCCCTGCAACCCCCCCACCCTCCGCTCCCCCTTTGTTTCTCTTTAATTGACTTTTTAACAAGGCTGTGTTCAAGTTTATGGGCTTTACCCATTCACTCGCCGCCACCACTCACACACATATATACACCTCCCTTATTGACTGTGGAGGGAAACTCATTAATACTGTGTGTGTGTGTGTGTGTGTGTGTGAGTGTGTGTGGGTTTGCAAAATGCTCCCAATTTAAATGAGCATCAAATGAACAGGTTTATATGCCGGGGGAACAGGTTCATATGCCGGGGGAAGCCCACCTATGGGTGTCAGTCAGGCTCAATAATGTACTGACTCAGATGAAGACGCTCTCTCTCTCTCTCAGGTGGATTTGGACCAATTTTTTTTCAAGCCATTGTCATAAAGTCCTACTGAGGCTCCGTGCCATGAGAGTCACAGAAATACCTCGAGGGGCAACCTGAGGTGCAGACGGCGGAATGACATAAGGAAGTGATAAAACGTGCAGTTCATAGGGTGGCCACTTGGGGCTGACTCCAAAAGACAACAAATCCCCAGAAACAAGAACTACATTGTTTCTTGTTTAGTGCTTCGACCTGACTCAACATATTTGATCCCTAATTTGCGCAGCCAGGGTTAGCTATATACAGTATATACCACAGCCAGCCACTGGGGGGCAACTGATACACTTTCCCATTTGTATTGTCCATCTACGGACATAAATCAAAGGAACTGAGGAGTACAAATCCAGTCCAACTCGAGAGAAAGAGATCATAAGATATTGTATAATAATTCTCTTCATATTTGGTCATTATTTACATTTATTGTACATCCATTTGAATAGATTCAAACCTATGTAAGCATTTTGCTCTATGTTATCATAACATAAATCATACACCTTCTAAGCTCTTGTGGTCTGCGCACACTCATGTGGCGGCCAAACTGGGTCGCAGGCCTTGAGTTTGACACATTTGCTCGGTAGAATGTTACAGTTACCATGATTATTTGCAGTAAAACTTTTCCTCCACAACTCCTACAACACTCAAGGCACCGCTCCTGCATTCCGACTAAAGCGTGCAAACCTTCCAGGTATTTGAAGCAGCCGTATGCAAAACGCTCTGATCACCGTGCTCCTTTGTTGACCCGCAAATACATCTTCAAACAAGAAGTGAGACGATAGGAGGTTGTTTACTTCCTCCCTGTCCCCTCCTCGATGTTTCTCTTTGACTTATTTACCTGTGAGTTGCCAGCGAGCAGCAGGATTAGCAGCCAGCCTGAGGGGAACGTTGTTCACTTTACAGAGGACTTGAGGGGGGACTGAGGTGATGTTATCATTTCCTCTGAAGTCTGCGCTCTCCCTTTGAACGCATTATATCTTCACATCTCTTGTGCCCGCCTGCAAATGGAACAATACACGGGAGGTGCTTTTGAAATGAATTAGCAATAAGAAGGTGCGTGAGCTACCAGCCAAGCATACTCAATTTGAGTAACATAAATGAATGTTCTAAAAGTACGAGCCTCGTCCTCCAGCGTGAGACAATGGGAATAGCAGCACTTGCCAAATTAGCAGTCAAAATGTTGCCTTGCCTTCGCAAAGCGCTGCAGCCATGAAAGAAATATGGAAATAAGATGAACGAATGAAAAAGGCACTGAGCGCACTGGGATCCGAGCTGATTGAGAAAGCAATGCAGAGAGACTGACGGACGTCTCGCTCTTGTCTGGACCCCCGCTCCCCTTTGCTCCATTCTGCCACGACTGGAGAAAGCAGTTGTGTGACACTTGGCTCCTGTGGGCTCGGTGGCTGCTGTGAGCATTGCAGCATTGCCTTCTGCCACGCCTGTGAACTCAGGCTGTTGTTGTCTGGCTGCGCAGGAATCAGAGCGGGGACTCGGGGCTCTACTGTACACCCATAGGAAAGCGCATTTCATATTCCACAGCGAAATGCCTTCTGGTACTGTTCCGCCGGCCCCTTGATTTGAATAGACAAGAGCTGCTGGGGAGGATTGAGGGATAAAAGAGGCCGAGGGAGGGAAGCGAGTGGAGCCTGGAGAACAGACACAGACTACGTATGTGCTGCATCAGCATTCGCACATATGGAAGAAACAGGGTGAAGTGACACCAAAGGGGAAGACGCTCGTCTTGTTGGGGATTCAGATGCAAAGCACCAGAAGTTGGTGGTGTTTGTTTACATCCTGATGTGTGTCACAAATGTCTCTGTCAACATGACTAATGCAACAATACTGATGTCTTATGTAAAAAAAGAAAAAAGAAAAGAAATCCGGTTTTGAAAGTTTAAGGTACAGAGCGTGAAATTTGGTGACATCTACAGGTGAAGTTGCATTTGATATCCACAGGGAGGACCCACCCCTGATTTAAATATACATTAAAGGCGCAGTGTGTAAGATCTGATGGCATCTAGTGGTGAAGTTGCACATTGTATCCATCACCTCATCCTTCCCATTCTTGCATACAGGAGAAGGAATAGCCCTCAGTTATCATTGAAGTTCAAAAGATGTTTAGAACAACCATTGTGGGCTATTGTAAAAACATGGCGGCCCCCATAGGGTGGACCCCCTCCTGATGTAAATATACATTAAATGACACATTCAAGGGTTGAGGTTGTTATCACTGTGATAACGTTTTTTGTAAGTAAATTAGTAAGTTATTCAAAAAGAATTTTAAAAAAATCCAAATCTCCGTGTGTGTCTCATGTAACTCTCTGACCTCCATAGTTATCCTGGCCACTGCCGGCTAGTATGATGGCATTCAAATGAAAGGAGCAGTGTGTGAGATTTGGTGACATCCAGAGGTGAAATTGCGTATTGCATCCTTCACCTCACCACCGCCTGTCTGAGCATGCAGGAGAACCTAAGGTAGACTTCAGTTGTCATTTACACTCAAAAGATGTTTAGTACGTCGACTCTGGGCTACTGAAAAAACATGGCGGCCCCGTAAGGAGGACCCACTCTTGGTGTAAAGATAAGGGTTCATTTAATGGTAATTGAGAAAAAAAAAATAGGTGATTATAAATCAATAAAAACGTCCATATGTCATTGTTTTGAAATATTTACAGATGTGACAAAAGTTACTGAAATTTGACACCCTGCATCTTTAAAGTCCATTTACTTCTTGCATGGAGATTGTGACTGAATGGACTGCTTGAAAAAAGCTCCAACATTTGTTAAGAGGAGTTTTGAAACTCTGCATCAGTGACTTTCTATCGATGTCCTGTCTCCAGCAGATCAACGAGAGGTCAACGATGGAAGAAGCATCAGCATGTGGCTCCATTTTGACACTTGCACATGCCGACCAATACATTCGTAGCCCTGCTCTCACCTTCATCCTTTGCTTCCCTTTGCCTCAAAGGATAAATCAGGGGCTTTTATAAAGCTACTGCAAATAAGAAGACATCACTCTCTCCTGCCATTGACCTGAATGCAGCAGCAGTCTGCACCCTGCGATAAAAACAACTGCCATGGGACCACATCAAACACATGCCCTCTGCACCTGAGGCCATGAAAAATAAATCAACAAACAAATGAATAAGTAATCACTGAGAAGGTAAAAGACAAGGGGCTTTTAGAATATGTACAAAAAACACATCCGTTTTGAGGGTCCCTGATCTCGTTAGGTTCATCTTTTTTTTTTTTTTTCCTGATGATACAAGATATAAAAAGTCATCAGTGGGTTGGTTTTGTGTACGTATATAAACCACTGTTAACGAAATTGTGTGTATCACTTCCTGCAGGCTTATTGCATTAGAGCTGCCGAAGTAGAGTTAAAATATTCTGCATTGCTTTTCGCCGGAAGAACCCAATGGAAGGCTTTTCTTTTAATATGGCAACATTTTAGAATCAGCTTGGTGGTAATGGCAGCGCAGAGGTATTGTGCGAATTGAATTGACTTCAAGGGGCAATAAGATTTTCTTTCAAGTACTATAAACCAGTGATTCACAACTGGTGGGTCAAAGCCCAAAAGTGTGTCGTGGACCTGTTTTCACTGGGCCATGAACCTTTGACAGGGAAAAGAAAGTGAAGAAAAAATACTGTGCTTTTATTTTGAAGAAATATCCACCATCTCATACAGAGAAGAGCACAGGTTTGTTTAAATATGCTAACTGACCATGGTGGAACGTAAGAGGGTTGTGGCTTGTCATGAAAAGTGCAGCATGTAAGATCATTTTTTGTCACTTCTAAAAATAGAACATAATTACATACTGACATCTTCATTAATTTATAATCATCTAGATTTCTCTTATTTCCATTACCCTCAAAGGTGCAGTGTGTAAGACTTGGTGACATCTTGTGGTGAAGTTGCATGTTGTATCCATCACCTCACCTTTACCTTTCTGAGCATTTATGAGAACCTTTGGTAGACCTGTCATTCAAACTCAAAAGATGCTTAGTATGTCCACTCGGAGCAATCGTGAAAACATGGCGGTCCCCATAGAAAAGACATCTGGGTAATTATAAATGCATGAAAATATCAGTATATAATTGTTGGGTAATATTTGTATAAGTGATCAAAATCACTGAAATCTTACACACTGCACCTTTGAATGAACCCATTAATTTATATTTACATGAGGATTCTCTTTTGAGATTCAACAACAAGCTGCAAACTTAGAAGGGTGAGGTGATGGATACAACGTGCAACTTCACCCTTAGATGTGACAAATCTTACACACTGCACCTTTAAGGGGTGATGCCAGTTCTTGAGGCCAGACCAGACCATTCCAGTGTGTAATGAATTACATATAGAGATGCTGATATAGTCAATAAGGGAAGAAGAGCAGAGCCACCTGCATCTCATTGAATGTGAGACATTTCACTGACCCAAGCTGTTTATCTGTCGAGCCACGTCAGCCGCCTCTGAAACAGGGGGATTGGGCTCGGCTTCTTCTGTTGACTCAGAGGTCATTAATCCAAATCAAGGACACTCCTCTAATAGACTCATATCACACATATACAGTGGCGGTTAGTTTGCAAACAGCTTAGCAAGCAGCGAGCGTTCCCCGTGCTTTGATTCCATGCTAAGTGGTTCATCAATCACAATCCCAGACAGATCATTAGAGGCTTCTAGGGATGACAAGAGCAGCCAAAGTATCCAGAGCCGATTGCCCCGGACCACCCTTCAAACCTTTAATCACGGCCGACGTCGGCGGTTATCAAAGACATGGAGTGATAAGTGACTCGCTCAATAACTTGTTAGTGTCAGTGGCTTTTAATGACTTACTCATCACAACAAGTGGTTCTCAAAGAGACAAGTGAAGGTGCAGTGTGTAAGATTTCATTTCATTTTTGTGACTTCTAAAAAAATGTACAGAAGAATTACATACTGTCATTTTGATAAATATATAATGACTTAAATGGTTTATCTTTTTTCCATTACCCTTAAATGAGCCCTTTAAAGTATATTTACATGGAGAACAGGTCCTCTCTACGGGGCCCGCCATGTTTTCTGACAGTGGCCCAGAGTGGACGTACTAAACATATTTTGAGCTCGACAACTGAGAGCGACATACGTAGCTTCTCCTGCTTGCTTGAATGGGAAGGGTGAGGTGATGGATACAGTACGCAACTTCACCAGTAGATGTCACCAAATCACACGCACTTGTACCTTTAATGCAACCTACACCTTGAGATGTAAGCTCAATAAGCATTCAATCAAAATATCTGTATTTTGTCCTTTATGGGCTCCTGCAACATGGGAGCCTGTAGAGGACATGCTCCTGGTGTGAAGGAAAATGGCGCTAGGATGATGAATACTAGCAGCTTCGCTATTGTTTTTGTTTACAAACGCTCATAACCAATGCAAAGGCTCCCCGTGCAGCTGTGGCGCATAAATCCAGGCTTAAAGGTGCAGTGTGTACGATTTGGTGACATCTAGTGGTGCAGCTTCATGTTGTATCCGTCACTTTGGCCTCATCCTTTCGAAAACCTGAGTCGTCATTAAAACTCAAAAGATACTTAGTATGTCCACTCTGGGCTACTGTAAAAACATGGCAACCCCCGTAGAGGGGTTGCCCCTCCTCATTTAAACATACATCAATGGGCTCATTTAAGGGAGATGGAAAAAACAACACATTCATGTGTCAATATATCATTGTTTTGTCATTTCTTTTCCTACCAACAGATGTGACAAAAATGGCTAAAATCTTACACTCAAATATAAAACAGACACATTGTGAAGATGTATCCTTTTTATCTTTTTATTATCATTAACAAATCTCGTGGACAAACTAACACTATAGATAATCCTTCAGAAATTCCTGTCACAATCTGACATCATGTAGAAAAGCTTAACGAGTATAAAACATTCTCGCCTGGTTTGAAACTTCAGGGGATTTGCTCCTATGATAAAAATAACTTTACCCTTAAACACCCCATTGCTTGACTACAGTTCCCCCGAGTCGACTGCAGCTCCCAGTGTTTTTATGCACCCACACACACACACACACACACACACACACACACACACACACACAGTCCATCAACTTCGCTTCCAATAAGCAAAGGACAAAATTGGGAATTTGTTTGCCGTGTTCTCTCGTATTGTAAGCAAAACATGCCCTTTTGTCCTTCCTGCCCACCTGCTTAATGGAAACACTGCTTCACCAGTGTATCACCTTGGGAATGATGGCTAATGTGTGTGTGTGTGTGTGTGTGTGTGTGTGTGTGTGTGGATGTTGTGGTGGTGGAACAAGGCTGTGCCCTAGGACAGTTCGTTCTCTTCCAGCTGAGCGCATCGGTGATACATACCAGAGCAGACAGGCGCCGGGACAGGGTCAGGAGGTAACTGTCACAGGCCCTTCACCTGTGTGCTCCAGACAGACGGGACAGGGGAGGGGCGGGGCGGGGGGGGGGGGGGGGGGGGGGGGGGGGGCCCCTGGGGGCAGGGGGGGCTATCCTGGAAAGAGCGAGACACATCTACTCTCATCGCTCCCTCAAGAGTTAGCCCGGGGTCCGAGTGCCCCCTGGTGAACAGAAAGGGGAAGAGTCCGTTGCTGAGCAGGATGAGCAGACATTTTGACCCGTCACGGTGAGGGAGAGGAGGGGGGCTCCTGCGATGGCTCTGTTCGCTTCATGTGCCCCTGTAGGACATGACAGTTTGACAGTGAGCTGGCGTGAAAAATACCAAGGACCATGAAACCGGAGCAGATAAATGGAATTCAACCATCATTCATTCCATTATTTACACCTCACGCTCCGACTGTGACATGACAGAACGTCTGCTGTGGAAAAGACCTATGGCGACAACCACATCTCAGCATATACATGAAAATCCACACATGATTTGCAGCCTAGTATGAATTCAAATCCCACATCACCCCTTTAAAGGTGCAGTGTGTGACATTTTGGTCATTTATTTCACCTCTAAAAAGATTGCAAAACAATTACGTACTGATATTTTCATGAATTTGTAATCATGTAAATGAATTTCTTTTTCTTTTTTTTTTTTTACCCTAAAATGAGGACATTCATGTACATTTACATGAGGGGGGAATAGTAAAAGTGGACATACTAAACATTTTGAGTTTGAATGACAACAGAAGTCGACCATTGGTTCTCCTTCATGCTCAGGAGGCTGAGGGTGAGGTGATGGATACAACATGAAACTTCACCTCTAGAGGTCACCAAATCTTACAACACTGCACCTTTAAACTGCACTATTCATATGAATATTCAGTGCAGCCCACAGCTATGGCACATTCACCCCCTCACATTTTGTATTATTCTGGATATAGATCCGATGTTGCATCAATGACGCCTCGCCTCGGGAGAGTTATGGTGCTTATTCCAGCAGACAAGCAGAGGAGATCACATGGATATCAGTTCCCATCGGATCTGTAGCTTTGGCTGCTGTTTAAAGCCCAATCAATGAGAGAAACACGAGACCTCAATCTGTTGTGTACAGGACAACAAGATGTTTCTGGGAAAACGGCTTTGCTAAGTACAGTCGGTGGTAATTTGCAGATACGGTATCATTTGTAAATGATTTACGGGTGTATAATTTAATGAGTGCGTTTAACAGCTGAGTGAAATTGTTGAAATGCCGCTGTGGATTTGCTGACGGTGGAGATTTGAAGGATTCCGCTGCAGGCACAGACTACTTTCAGTGTCCAAAGCCATTAGTGATTCTTGTACTATACCAAAGTGCTGCTCCAGGACACCCATTTCCTTGCATTAATGTCCAACTCTCACCACAACAGAATCAAAGGCTTACTCTAAATGCCTCTGCCCACCTTGGTGCATGTACTCCCTACATAATTAGGAGAGAAAGGCTCAGGGGGGCTTGCATGTTGAAATGGAGACATGCCACTTTTCAGTTACATTTGAAAGCAGGAGGATTTATTATCAAGAACAAGAATATCAAACAAGAGAGGACGAGGAGGAGGAGGTGGGAGGAAAAAAGTCCATGGGTTTTTTTGTGAACTTGTTTCACATAAACGCTTCCAGCACAGAGAGAATGACTTATTAAACTTAGGGATTCTTCCGTTTAACTTTCAGTATTTGGACAGGCTATAGATGACTACAGAAGCGAATTGCATTCACTAAATTAAAACATTTTTTGAATATTATCTCGTAATTACGAGATACGATCTCATAAGATCAGTACGTCATAATTACGAGATCTTTTCTCGTAATAAGGAGATATGGATCTCATATCCTGTTGGTTTAACTGCTCCTCCATGAGAGCCAGTGCAGGACGTCAGACTGGGCTTTCCTCCTAAATGGTCCGAGCGACAGATGGCTGCGCAGTGTTTACATAATATCAATGCGTTCTCATTCTTAATAAACATCAATATTTCCCAGTGTCATATAAAGTCATACAATTGGATGTCGTAAATGTCATAATCACCACGGTGAATCGCAACTGTCAAAATAAAACTTTCTCATTGAATGCATCAATGCATTTGAATTTAATATTCACATTGTCATGGAGATTAAATGTTTTCACAGAAAAAAGCCAGGAGGTATTTCTTTATAATCTGTTTGACCCCAGTCTTATTTGATCTCATAAGTACGAGATCTATATCGCAAAACTATGAGATATGGATCTTGTAATTGTGAGATCCATATCTCGTAATTACGAGATAACATTAAAAAAATATTTCCTATTAATTGAATGCAATAGGCTTCCGTAGATTATGGCCCACAATCAACTGCATGACTACTCCAAAGCCGCTCACTATCTCACACATACATGTACATGAACTACAGTAATATCCCTAATTGCTATACCCCTCACATCTACACATAGATGTATTTACTGCACTGATGCACTTTAAGTACAAAAGAATAGGAGTAGTTGCACGTGATGGGCAGTTATCTAAAGCAGTGGTTCTCAACTGATCTGGCTCCAGGGCCCAAGATCACCGCTTCATGACGGGCCGTGACCCGAACCGAGGAAAACGTTCTCAAATGTACTTCTCAAATGTAGTCAATGAAAAGATGGTTCAGTCTGAACCAGACAGAACAGAATATCACAGTATGCCAATGCAGAAAGTAAGTTTAACGATAAACAAAAATGACCAGCAGGTGGCGGCACAAGAGAGGGTAATTTTCCGATTTTACACTTCCAAAAAGTGCGTCTTCGGGGCACGAGGTAATAAAACGTATTTATATTTTCTCCTCAATATAAAGAAAATCCATATTTCATGTAATTGATGTCGCCATGGTTAATTAGCATATGTAAACACACTTTTTGGGTATCCTTCTGTCTGTCAAATGACGGGTGTATATTAGCATTATGGGGCATCATCGCCCCCTATACTGTTAAAGGTGCAGTGTGTACGATTTGCGGACATCGAGAGGTGATGTTGCATATCATATCGATCAGCTCACTCTTACCTTTCTGAGCAGGCAGGAGAACCTACGCTAGACTTCAGTTGTCATTAAAACTTAAAATATGTTTAATATGCCAACGTTTACTCCTGTAAAAACATAGTGGCCCCCATAGAGAGGACCCACTCCTCATGTAAACATACATTAACGAGCTCATTTAAGGATGATGGGGGAAAAATCAAACACTTAGGTGATTATAAATTGATGAGAATGTGGGTATGCAATTGTTTTGTAAAATGTTTAGAAGTGACAAAAATGACAGAAATCCCACTGCACCGTTAAAGAGTGTTGAGAGACAGTAAAAATCCTCATAAAAATAAAAGCACAGGATTTTTTCCCAGTCAAAAAATGGGTCTGCGACCCACTTTTGGGTCCTGATCCACCAGTTGAGAATCACTGATCTAAAGCCTCGCCCTGTTTGTCACATTTGTTGCCTTATATGTTGAAACTAAAACCGTTCTGTGGAAACCAGAGGTCACAGCAGTATTTGTAATCGAGGCTCTTCCAGGGCTTGTTAAGTTTCAGTTCTATAAAGTGCTTCATGCCCTCGTCACCAGACAAAGGCGGTGGCTCCTCTGAGTCTGCTCTGCGGTCTGGGGTTTGTTATTGCCAGTCGAAGGTGCGCTTCACCAGCCTGAAGAAGGTCCGGTTGTGCTCCTGCAGGTAGGAGCGGAGCTGCTGGAGGATGGTGCCGTTGACGGCCGGGTGCGGACGCCCCTTCGACTCGTGCAGACAGCGCTCGCGCCCGTCACTCCGGATGCAGTAGAAACCTTTGGTCTGGTTGAAGTAGAAGTTGGAGGACACTATCCTGGGCGGCAGATTGAGGAAGCGCTCCACCTTCTGGAGCTCCGGCAGGGGGTCGTGGATCAGGGCGTCCCCGTCCACGATGTGTATCTGCTCCAGGGAGAAGTGACGCAGCCAGTTGCGCATGTGCACGTCATACAGGCTCCTCTGTATGGCCTTGTAGCGCACGTTCAAGGCCCCGTTGCGCATGAGCAGGTTCTCGATGGCCTGCACCGGCTTGTGGTTCTCCAGCCGGTTGAAGTAGACCTGCGTGTAGTCAGAGATGACCCGCTCGGCCGGGTCTCGCAGGATCAGCAGAAGCTTTATGGAGGAGTTCATGGCGCAGATGCGCTCCGGTGCCAGCGCTGACGTAAAGTAACCCGGGGTTTTCTCGATGGTGATCTGCTGCGGGTACGAGTACGGCATCAACTCCCTGTACCACTCGAAGCCCTTGGCATAGTTCTCGTCCCAGTCGAAGAAGTGCACCTCGGTGGCTGCCGCGGCAACCTCGGGGTGGATGTCCAGCATCTCCAACAACGCCCTCGTGCCCCCTTTGCGAACCCCGATGATGATGCTGTGTGGGGCTCTTTTACTCGTTCCTGGAGGTGGAGGGGAAGGTTGGTCTCCAGAGACGTTTGCTGCAAGTCCAGAGTCAAGGTCCATGTCGTATCCTGGTGGGATGAGCTCACGTGGAGCCGCGTTGGCCTGGAGAACCAGGAGAAAGGCTAACACCAGGAAACAGGCCATGGTGAAAGATAAAAGGTGATAGAGGGATTTAGGTGTGGACCAGATTCATCTTTGTGAACTCAGATGGGATGGCACAAGCAGAGGGAAGCACAGTCTTTGTCTGCCATTGAATGTGAAGTGGAAGAGGAAGAGGGGAAATCATCAGCTGTCCGCAGCACATCTGCATGTACGGAAGAACAAAGACAAAGAGAAAAGAAGAAAGGACTTTCAGGTTTCAGGTGTTTAAAGCAGAATGAATGTCTGGTATTACACTGGAATTATACTTTTGGCCTGAAAAGCAATCTCGCCATAAATACAATCCGTGTCTATGTAAGTGTCATGTAAGTGTATCATCTCAAGAAGGATCATCTCTTTTCATCTTCCCTCTCCCTCCCCCGTCTGCTTTCCTCCTCTCCCTCTATAAAGTCACTTCCAATTCATAGTGTAATTTCTCTCACTGAAAAACATTTAGCCAGACGGCTCGTTAAAAAACGAGCCTGAGATATGCAAGTGTGGCTGAAGGCCATGAGGAAACGGGGACAGGGGAAGGGGGCGGGGTCAAACCCCTACGGCAGAATCAATACGTTCAACGTACACACGCACCCCGGCGTCGGAATCGAGGCGCGTGGAGACGTTCAAAGAGAAATTCATTGCGGGGAAATCAGATGAGTTCCCACTTCTGTGCGACTTTGATTTCCTATACGTGCCGAGGACGATCGATTACAGAATCCGGCAAACACAAGGAGGAGGATTTAGGGCTTTGAATTAGATTAATAATATTGCAGAGGAGCGCTTCAAAGCCATGGGAAAGATAAACCAATCTCCTCCTTTGAACATTTGTTTTAGTCTCGGTGCTGTGAAATATTTGTCCTGTTGTATTTGTTAAATAGTTTCATGGCCAAAAATGCCCTTGATGTGCTGTGGAGCGAGCGACCGCCAGATGAAATAGCAGAGCAACTTTTTTCTCTTTTTAAATGTCACAAAATTAATTACAAAAGGGTCATAAAACAGAATTCAAATAAGAACGTTCGTGAGAAGGAAAACCACGGGAGCTTCTACAGTTCAAACAAGCACACTGGGCTAAGCAAACATGCAGCTTCTGCAGCAAAGGTCAGTGTTAGGTAATGGAAACAAATGACGGTAATCCTCTTCCCAGGAAAACACACGCACATGGAAGCACACACTCACACACACACACACACATACACACACACGCACACAAAAGCAGACAATAATATAACTTGTATTTTGTACTGTAAGGTAGGTCTCAGATCAGTTGAATACACACATTTATACATTTTAGTAGGATTGCAAAGGGGGAGATAATGAATTCCTGTTTGAATTCAACATCCAGCTTGACACTTACACACACACACACACACAGGAAACAGAAGCATTTCAAAATAAAAGCTTATTCTGGCAAATTTTGTCAAGCTACAGGTACAAAACAGTGCAGTACTTTACTCTGCAGGCCACGTTGAACAACGGGTCGGGCCAGAAATGACCAGAACTACATGTGTGGCCACTCTGCTATTGGAATTAACTGATTTATTGATAGTGGGTTATGATTCTGTTGTTTTTACATGAGGCATTGTCCTTTAAGTTGGTTGTAGGGGTGTTCAGTGCACATGTTTCTAATGAAAAAAATAATAACTCTCCCTTGTCTTTAATTTACACTGTTTTGAGTAAAATAGGTCTCATTCAATGTCCCTCTATTATTCAACTTACTACTTTTAAACAGCATATTTACAACATTGTCTTCTTCCTTCACTATATCTGCTCAGCTCATGTTCTATTTTAAAAATGCTCTAAAATAATCTTGGAATGAAATTGTGAAAACATAAATCATAGACTCATTCACCAATATGAAAGTAATTTTTCATTCCTTTTATAATACGTGCTTGAAAGGAATCTCTTTTTGAGACATGCATAAAAATGTGTTTACATGTGTGCACTTGGTGTCGTGCATGATTTCAAATGTCATATTAGATTATAAATGACGTCTCTGTTTGTAGAAACACTTCGCCTCATGCACGATTTAATTATATAAGTTGTCTCTAATAATGAGGAATATGATAACGACTATACATCGCACATTTGGATGATGTCACCCGTGGCCCTTCTCTCACCTTCAGGCTCCTTCAACCACATACAGGCTGTGACACATGCCCCTTGCTCCCCACTATGATCTGTGGCTCCACTGTGAGCCTGCATGGGCCCTGCGAGTTAGAAGACATGGGAGAGTTGACCTGCCCTCCAGGACTCGGGGTTGTGCACGGAGGCACTTATGCGGTGTGACAGGCGCACCTGCCTGTCAGCATGTCCCTTGTAGAGAGCTGCCAAGTCCAATGCTAACAGCCAGGGTGGCCAGACGAGTTTTCCGTCTCATCCAATTCCCCCCACTCCTCTCACAGTGCACCACCACCACCACTGTTTCACACACCAACGGGGCCTTATTGCTGGATTTGGTGCTCGATGCGTATCTGTCCGGCTTTCCATTTGGCACACGGTGACCAGGCTGACTGGCAGACCACTTAACCATTTCCATTGGAGCTGTGGAGCCAATGGAAGGCTACAAAGACTGGCAGGCAACAATGAGACCAGTAGGGGTCTCAGACCTATCTGGTTGTGGGGTTTCCATGTTTAGCTCGTGTGACTTTACTGCAGCTTCCGAGGGGAGAACGTTCCTCCACAGGAGCATGACGGTGCAGTTACACCAAAAACGGACACAGAGGAATTCCTCTGTGGAAAAGTACAAAATAAGAGTCTTTCCATTTGATATCCTTGCTCTGATTGTAACAGCCCATGCACCCATTTGAATCATGTTGTCATTTATTACAAAAGCCACACTCCTCCCACTCTCCAAACTATTTAACCACATCGGGTATCAGGTTTAAGAGGGACTGATTCCACTTTAACCCAATGCCTCTGCTGCCCCATGCCCCTCCAGACTGTCCCTTCCTTGGCCATGCCCCCTGTCGCTGACTGCTGTGCCAACCATGTATGACTATGTGTGGTATAAAGGCACTAGATCCAGTAACGCTGCTTAATCGTAAATTAGTTGGTGACTATGTGTGGAACGAAACATAGGTTGATAAGACTGTAAAAGCTCCATATGGACACAGTCCATTGAGCATTTTTGCATGATCAATCTCCTGAAGGGGAAGTGAACGCCAGTCTTGTCTCCCTATGACTGAATTGGTTTTAGTCAAAGTCCACTAATATGCCCACGATGTCTTCCTATATGCAAATGCACCATGGTACATGCTCCAGCCCATCTTTGATCTCAATTATGAATCATCACAGAAACCCAAACTCGGCACCATCACAGCCACAGAAAACTAAATCAAACCTCTGTTCCACTTGAACCTTGTGAGCCTCCGCAAATGAGAGCTGCACTTGTACACCATTAGGGTTCCACAACAGAGGTGCTGCTTGCCTGCTGCCTGAATAGATAGATCTGCACTATTCATTATATCCCACCAGGCTAAGAGGAGGGCTGCGCAGGTTCTCAGCACCACAGGAAACCAGGTTCTCACTAATTAACCAAAATAGCTGCGTCTCTACATCCACAGAGTAAAAACCACATTCAGCAGCCAGTGCCCACGCTATGAACTGCAATTGTTTTCACTTTCAATTATGCTTCATTCATCTGCACTGGAGGCTGCCCCTCGGTGTGGTCACGTATTTCAAGCGCGGCACTACAAACTCAGGAATTGTAAAAAATAAAATTAAAAAAAGTTATCTGAAGAAGAGACAGATCTTTTTGTCCTTTTTTCCAGAGCTCCCGAATCTGTGTTTCACAGCTTTGTGAGATGATTCCTTGTAAAATGCACTGACCTCCACGCCCCGAAACTCTTCGAAAACAAACTTCAAAAATCTCTAATGAATTTATAATCACATGTACATGTTGTACAAAAAAATCAAACATTCAGATTATAAATTCATGAAAATGTCAGTGTGTAATTCTTTTGTAATATTTCTAGAGGTGAACGAAAAAATCAAAATATCACACACGGCACATTTAACGATAATGTAAAAAGCAAGCATTCGTTAAAAATGGTCTGTATAGACTTTTGTATTTATACTTATTCAAAAATTGACCAAAATCTTACACACTGCACTTGAATGAAACTCACAGAGGACTGCATGGTCTGCATCATTGCTCCTTCTCTGTTTGACCTTTCGCTTTGATACAATGACATTTGCCTCATGCAACACGCCTGCAGCTCTGTTTCTCAGCAGTCATAGAATACTCATATACGTCATATTGATATCTGGGGCCAAAAAGACCTTAACTTCCACCGAGATGTTCCACAACCCTAAAAATATCCTCTTCATCAGCATGCCAGGGAAAAATTATTATTATTATTTTTTTTTTTGAAAGGGGCACCTTGAACACTGCCAAGGCATTTCAATCCACTCTCAGAGCCGACTCCAGCGTGATGTTAAAGGAATAATGAGCCAGTGGTCCTCCACTCATTTAGCTTGCTGCTATATTAAAGCCACTATGTTGAATAGATATAGGTTATTGGAGTCTGCAGTAACACGAGAGCAGAGAGTTGCCATTTTTGGTCTGTGAGCTGTTCAGGAACGAGGCAGCAGCACGGAGAATTAGAAATGCTCCTCCCAGTGCCTTTGAACAAGATGGGCAAAAACAAGGCGTTTACCCTCCAGTTGCCCTGTAGATTCATCCACCAATGAGGTTACAATATGTGAACATGTCAAAATACACTGAACTGCACTTGATCCAATCCAATCAAGCTTTATTCACAAAGCACTTTAAAACAACCATAAAGGTCCAAAGTGCTGCACAGAAAAAGACATAAAATGCCCAGTGCCCAAGCAGCATAAAAGACACGTAAACATAAATAAAATAGGTTCAAACGCATAAAAACAAAGCAGAAATTAAAAAAATAAAATAAAATAAATAAAATTCAATTCATCCACATGGGTTCTAAGGCTACAAGAGTCTCTCATATCCGGCTATTGTGGAGACAGTAATCTGCTAATTGGTTAAAATTAGATTTGTGTCACTTCAGTATTTGGTGCTATAAGAAATATATCAAGTATGTGGCCACAGTTCAAATGGTCCTGGACCAGTAGCATTGAAGTAGTGCAAGCAGCAGCCGCTGACACAGTATCCATCTTCCTCTATTTGTTGTTTACCACCCATGTCAAAAGGTATCAATGTGTAGACGCAGGCCGTTTTAGACGACAGCCTCATTAACATGGAGTCATGAATGAATGTGAAGCATCAAAAAGAATCAGTGCTGAACAATGGAGCATAACGTGAATGCAGTCAGAGGCTCTGGACCATCAAACATACGGTCCGTGGGCCAAAAGCAGCCCGGCCGAGGGTCCGGTCTGGCCCGCTATGACTTTGCTGGGTGTCAAAATTCTGCAGATGTTCAATACTGGTATAATGATGCTTGGATTGGACATCTGGCACCGTATGAATAAGAAAGAAGGAGCATCTCCTCTTCTTACAGGCTCATCATCAATATGGAATAACCCTTTCTTAAAAATAGGGGGGGAGGTGTTCTTCTGGAGAAAGTGGCATTCCAAAGGAATTGAACACATCCATTGTCTCTACCACAACAATGTTTTTAAATCATTTGAAGAATTAAAGGAAACATATAACTTACAAAACAGGACCTTCTGGACATATTTACAGCTCAGCTAGATGTCAACAAATCGAACACGCTTTAAGGAACAGAGATTATGTTGCATTTGAATTGTGTCTGTCATGGGTGTGATCACTCTTTTTTCTTTTTGGTATCTCAGCTTTCACAACCTAAAATTGTTTTTACTCATAAATTCTGCATCACAGGAGCCACAGGTGCCTCTGCCCAGGTGGTCTCACCATTACATCCCCTGTTTGATCCCCCTGTTTTTAGATCCAAAAAAATGTCCCCACAAAAATAGCCTGCTCTTCATTAATACACTGTGCCACATCCAGTGCAGGTGAAGCAGTATTATCCTGTCCTGATTCGCTCTGACAGGATATGATGTTATGCATTAGACAAGTGATAGAAACCTTGAGCAGACTTCAACCTTGGGTGTATGAAGTCTGAGAGGAGATCCACACCGTTATTAGGAGAGACGTTATCTAATATTGACACAGACGGCTCTATTTGACAGCTCAGCAGCATTTCACACAAAGACACCGCGGATGGAAAGACAACATTTCCTTGTTGTGAGACCAAATCACACCACAGCACATCTTATTTTTTTCTGGAGTATATGGAGCATAAGACAATGGTTGAATCCACACCCACATATCAGCAAAAGCTTTCTTTAAGGACTTGAAAAGGGTGTAACCTGTCGAGTGCATCCAGACACATGTGACCCAAGGCTCTAATTACAGTGTAACTGTGATCGTCCATACATTGTGTTGAAACTGCACAGTATAGCAATCTGTTCGACTACAATGTTCTTCTTCCCTGCAGACTGGTTCAAAGTGCACATAGTACATTAACTCAACCAAGGCCAGTGCCTCATAAGCAAGTGTACGTTCATGCTGCAATGAAAATATTTTATAAAGATATGTTTCAACCGAGGGGCAACCTCCGGCGCAGAGGCCTGAAGCTCATAAAGGAAGTGAAGAACCTTGCAGTTCATAGGGTGGCCACTAGTGGCTGATCCCAAAAGGGAGCAAATTTGCCATAGACTCCTATGTCAAAAAATGGCAAACTTTTTTTTTTACTTTCATTTTCCATCAGCTT
Source organism: Chascanopsetta lugubris (assembly GCA_016785325.1). NCBI lineage: Eukaryota > Metazoa > Chordata > Actinopteri > Pleuronectiformes > Bothidae > Chascanopsetta > Chascanopsetta lugubris. The sequence continues at coordinate 48,078 of JAFBJT010108561.1, forward strand.
GAGAGAAGAGATAGCATAATATCAAAAAACACCAATGATTTTGTGTCGTTCATTTGTAAACCCCCCCCCCCGTAACCCCCCACACCTTACACTTCACTAAACATAAAAAGCAAACAAAAGAAAACGTTAAAAAGGTTTAAAAATGAAAAGACAAGAAGCAAGGAACAGATGAAGAGAAAGTAAAACAAAACAAAAGGACAAATAGTAGAAAAAAATTCAACTTGAGAGGTGAATGAAACGTGTTTAAAGACTGGTACTATTATTTTTATTTTATTGACGTTCAAAATAGCGCATATTTGAGGGCGTGGCCTCTTGACTGACACCTGGGCTGACCATAAGCCCACCCACAGCTGTGTGTGTGTTCGGCCTCTTTGCCCATTTTTGGATGAAGCAGAAAGTAGGAGGAGTTGGCAAGATGGCGACGAGGGGCTTCTTCAGGAACCAGCAGGTGGTATCTTATCTTCATAAAGTCTCCGGTTTCAACAAAGCACATCATTGTTGAAGGGGTCAAACGATCTGCATGCGACGACAAACTGTCATCTCAGCATCACGGCACCCCGACCTTAACACACCACACCGCCGCATTCAACGGCCATAGCGTGGCCTCAGATCACTGGATGCCCCGGCCCCCGGCCCCCGGCCCCCGGACCCCGGACCCCGGCCCCCTGGCTCCCTCCAATCTTTGACATTTGTCAATGCTTTCAAGATTGATCCCAAGCATCAACCGACATTGTCTGGAATCCCCCGGAGGCACTTTCACAGATAAAATAGCCTGACATGCTCATCGCCCCTGGATGAGTGGAGCCGGGAGCCTGAGTCACTCGGGGGAGTGAAGTCCCGCGCTCGGTCAGAAACAACAAGCAGAGCGATGAGAAGGAATTCAATCAGCGAGCAGCCTGATGATCCTCGTTCAGGCTGCCACTCCTGATAAAGCACCTGTGTTTTCCAAGCCGTCAACATCCCGGCACAGCGCAGCCTCCTCCTCCTCCTCATCACTGAGATAAAGCTAATTCCCCTCAGCCAATTTAATGCTAATGTAATTCTTATCATGCTCTTCCCATCAAAACTTCCCCTCATCCTCTCAACGAGTCTGATCCTCTTGCTTGTAAAGTAATTGCTCCACAGTTCATTGCGGAGGGAAACGCCGTCTTAATCAAAAAACAAATGCAGCCAACTTTATTCTCTCTTCACCGCATGAGCGCGAGCCTTCGGAGAGCCGCCGCTCTTCTCCACCGCTCTCGCAGGCATCCTGCGCAAACTGCAATATACACATGCATTATGGATGAATTACTTCATCAAATAAAAAGCAGGGCATCTTGTAATGAACTGTGAGGATACTCTCAATCTTTGATGAGGCCAATTTGATGAATAGTGTAATGAGAAACACAAAAAACATGTGGGGAGGCCTGTGGGGCGCTGACAAAGAAGTCAGAGCGGCGATGAGCAAAGCGAGGAGAAATACGCCATGTTTAGAGGATTTTACGATGTAGTAGAGTTGTTTATTAAATGCTATCAATCCTGCAGCTCATAACCAGCTTTAAGTAACGGATTGGGAGCGAATCCCACCTTTGCCTTGACTTGTGTACTGTGCCGGCTGCACACCAGGGCAAATATATAACTAAGTTATATGTGCACCGAGGGCAAAGTATATTTTTTGAGGCGCACTTAAATATCTCCTGTTTATTTTCTACAGCTGGCGCATGCCGCACTACTTAACTTGAAAACATGTCTCTCTCTCTCTCTCTCCCCATCCCTCTCTCGCCCTGGCACAGCAGCATTGTATTGGAAGCCGACGCCTCAGATCTGCCAGTGTTTCCCTGCCATCACAAATATGTACTCAGCACTCGCAGAACTCGAGGTTTAGTATTTGGACCCCTCTGTGGCGCTGCTGGCGGCTGCCAAGCGACAGCAGCTGCAGTTACTGAGCTGATAACAATGCGCTGGACTTAAAGGGGCGTCCCACAGAGGGGTCCTGCGTTTGCTCGCGTCAGAGCTTGTGGCATGGCGCGGCTAACCTGATTTTAGACCTGAACTCTGGAGGTTTGCAGAGTTGAGTCTGGGATTTGAAATATGAAGAATGTAGAACAGGGGTGTGTGGACCTCCTCCTCATGTAAATATACATCAATGGGCTCATTTTAGAGTAATGGGGAAAAGAAAAAAAAACATTGAAGTTATTATTCATTCATGAAAATGTCAGTATGGAATTGGTTTGGAATATTTTCAGAAGTGACAAAAATGACCAAAATCGTACACACAGCACCTTTAAGTGGTTCTCAATCATTCATGTGTGCTATCGGCTGTGAAGCTAAGTGAATCAGGAAAAGAAACTGGATTCACAGCGAGCATCGGCGCAGTATTGCGAGTCAGATGCATTGTCCAGCGAATATAATCGCGCCCCTATAGTTTCTCACAAACAACCAGATTTCAGAGGAGAAACTCAGGCAGCAGCCATTGACTGATCCCCCCCCCCCATACATGTGACCTCACTGCCTCCCCCCGGCTCAGCTTCAGTGCTTTATGTCGAACGCGTGAGTGACAAGTCGAGTCAAGCGTAACCGTTGGATATGCAGATCAGAAACAGGACGAGTATCAGGACCGATGCCGAGATCCACACACGTCTGGAATGTCACGTAGCCACTGCAGCCGCTGACCTTGGCGTCTTGGTGACTGTCAGAGTATCAAGCTACCTCATCTGCATAAGTAATTCAAGTTGTTGCTTTACATGCTGGTCATCGATTGTAACTCAATCAGAGTGAATAGAGTGTGTGGGTTTTTTTTCTTCAAAGCAGGAGTCTGGAACTTTGAATGCATCGTGTCCATCGCCTGAGTGTCCGTGTCATCAGCGCACTGATCCACCATCAGTCGAGTCTGTCACTGGTCAGGGTCCTTCAGGCACTGACACAGCTGAGGGTCCCTGCTGGATGAATGCACACAGCCATTTGTTTGAAGGTGATTTGAGGCAGCGCTTGACGAATCATATTTTTTTGTGTTTCCTTCCAAGAATAATGAAATACTAATGACTGAGAGAGCAAATGTTGCAACAATGAGTCAGAACGGTGAAAGGCTTAAATGACTATGTATAAAAATAGGCTTTTAGACTTTTATGATGAATTATTTAGGAGAAAAACATTTTTTTTTTAATATTAAGTCTTATTAAGTCTTATATTAAGACAATTTTCAAGAACTAAGTCATAATATTAAATTTAAAAAAAAATTGTGTTGAAGAGCAACATGTTGCCTGAGTTTTAAAAAAAAAGAACTATGAAACATTGAGCATCAAATATAACTTTATTATCATTTGTATCTTCATCTATATACTATACTAATTACTTCTCACGATACTACATATTCCAATGTTCGTTTTATATTTTGGAAACTAATTAAGGCTGACTATGTTCCTATGTTAGCACTTTTCTATATGGTCAAGAAAATAATACTAAAAAAACATTATAAGGGAAATAACAACAACAACAACAACAACAACAATAATAATAATAATAATAAGACACACTGAGGTATTAGTAATACCTGTTAATCCAGCAAAAGTTTGATGTCAGTCATTACAAAAACAATACCCAGTGTGACACCCTTGATGTTTTTCTCATATATATAATGAAATAAGTAAACTTGAACAAAAATTCACTGATCCTTACATTCACAAAAGTTAATTGATTATTCATGTTTCAGCTCTGCAAAAACACTGATCTGTGTATTCTCAGAAACGTCATCAGCTGCACACAAATATCCAGCATCATTTGCAGGGCACAGTATTTTATGAGTTTATGTGTTTGAATGTTTATTTGAGTGTGGTAAACGCCGGCAGATCGGAGGCATCAGGAATCAGCAGCCACTGTGCTCAACTTTGAGCAGCATCCTTGTAATTTGCTACTTGCTGGGTAAACTAGATTGTAAGGGAGGTGTTTATCTATAATAACAATCTGTAGGTCTATTTCCTCAAGTCGACTCTCTGCCTCAGTGACGCAGAAGTTCTTCACAGTTCTGGCCGGGCACAGATTGTGGAGGGGGACGTTGCGGGGGTGAGGGCTGTCAACCATCACACATGCTGCATTGTTTATGTCAGGGTCGTCAAACATACGGCCCGCGGGCCAAAAACAACGTGGGTCCGCCAGAGGGTCGATCCGTCTGGGGTCATTTTACAAAGTGTAAAAATTACAGAGAAGATGTCACTTACTCTGCCGGGGCACTAGGGGGAGCCTGTGCCACTAGTTCAATGAACGTGAACATTTTCAATGGCCACAGCTCAGCAGCTGGATGCAAGAAACACAGGCTTGTTTATCCAACACTTTGAGGATTGGAGCTCTGATGTTGGCAGGAAGCACATACATGTTCGTTCCTTGAGTTTTATCACCATGTGCTAACTGCCACTTTATTCATCATTCAATCATTATTCTTTTTGTCTTCTTCCCCCTCTATTCAAATGACTATTTTTAATCCATCACATACATTTTTAACACAGTTGAAAAACCGGAGTGGCAATAAAGTCTTGATTCAGGATGCACCAACATCCCTGACAACAGGTAGAACCATTTATTCAGCTTATTTGCTCATTTGCATTTCAGTTACTGGCAACGTGTTTCCATGAAAACCATCTTGTCATCCCCAGCTTCTGTGTCTGGAATGACATGACAACTGAAGTCCACCATAGGTTCTCCTGCATGTTCAGAAGGGTGAGGGTGAGGTGAAGGATACAACACGCGACTTCACCTCTAGATGTCACCAAATCTTACACACGGCTCCTGGGGAAAAAAAACCCAAACCCTATGCTTTTGTTTTGAAGAGGATTGTTTTAATGAGTCAGAGTGCCGTCTATTCACACTCCTCAACAGTAGGTGGCGATGATGCCCTGTATTGCTATTAGACACTCAGCATTTCACAGCTAGAGGAAAAGACGCTAGTTTGTTTACAAATGCTAATTGACACGCAAGTACAATACCAACTACCTGAAATAGGGTTTGTTAATGGTTTTCAATTAAAATGCACCAAAATGTGTAGAAAAGGAAATATTTTCCGCTCTAGCGTCGCCACCTGCTGGTTGTTTTTGTTAAACTTTTTTTTTTTGTGTGAAGCCATACTGTGACATTCTGTTCTATCTCAGGTTCAAACTGCACCATCTTTTCATCGGATACATTTGAGAAATTGAAAATGTTCCCGTGTATATTTGGGTCGTGGCTCGTCATTAAGGGGCGTTGGTGGGTCCTGAACACAGACCAGTTAAAAAAACCACTGGTTTACACCCTTTGCCTTATTGCATTGCTCCAACCAGTGCCTGTACCGATCTGGTCGGCCGTACCTCAGCGCTGAATTTCCTCTCTGACAGCAAATGAGGCAAATGTTTTTTAAGCAGAGTTTCCAGTATGGCTGTGTTTACTGTTGACATTTTCAAGGAAGGCTAACCACAGGTATTGGCATTCTCCATTACTCTGTACTTTCTTCCCTTGCTCTCTCTGCTGAACATAACACTAGCAAATTCAGTCCTACTGCACACGATGTGGGATCTGCCAAATCACTCGAGCATGCACAGACCGAGATGAGGTGCAGGTTAAGGAAGAAAAAAAAATTCACTGGCAGCTTTAACTGAATTTAATGCAAATGAAAAGGAAAACAGAGCAGCTAAGTGGGGAACATGTAAAGAATTCATTTAAATTGCTGAAGAGACGCATCTGCAAGTTAATGACAATATTCTTGCCAGAAGCGCGGCTCCGGCAGTGTGACAGATTCAGGTTAAGACCATAGAAGGAATAAAACATCATGTCATTTCAGCAGGGTGACTTTTCTGAGCACAGCAGAGCTTTGTCTCGGCAAGCAAATGTTAGAACACACACACACACACACACACACACACACACACACATATATATATATATATATATACAGCCAAATGGAGATGAATGGGGGTGTGTAGCAACCAATAACATAATAACAGCCAATAAAGTAATACCTGCCAATAACGTAATAATTTTGGTCATTTTAAATGTAATAAGGCCAATTACGTAATAGCATACCAATAATGTAATAAAATGTTTGAGCTAATAACGTAACAACAGTTTGCCAATAATTAAATACTTATTTCGAAATTGGCTCAAACGTTTTACTACATTATTGTAAGTTATTAGGCGATTGGCTTCATTACGTCATCGGCAGGTATTACATTGTTGGCCATTATTATGTTATTGGCTGATAAAGGGCTGGACTTTTATTTTGAAGGCTAAGAAAGCGAGGGGGGGGGTTAGGGTTAGCTGCTGGTGATTGAGCTCTATCCTCTCATGTAAACATCAATCAGGCATGACAGAATCCCGCACGAAAACGGAAGCATTTCAAATTAAAAGTATATTTTGGGAGAAATGTTCTTCATGTATAAAACAGTGGAGCTCGTACTTGAACAACAGCGTGGGCAGTAGGTGGAGCCCCCAGGTCCGCCCCGAATTATATTCTTTAAAAAATCACAACTCTATAACTGAGTTGTAAGAACTGTAGAATAACTACAGTGATTTATCCCTGTCATTTCCAGCCTGTTGTTGCTGTCGTATGTTCGTCATGAATAAGTCATCAAACCCACTCTCCCTCCCCTGCAAACACACACACACACACACACAAAACACACACACACACAACAACAACCCCCCTACCGAGCCCTGTAAAACCTACTGAAGTGTCTATGGGAGACAAGAGGCAAAGGAGGTCGCAGGCCCAATAACTGCTTTTATCGCCCCACATTCGGCAGCGAGCGCCTGGTTTATGGGGGAGGAATTTCTCCGTAGCACAAATTCCTAATTAGAGAAGTTTGTGGACCCCGGCATCAGAGGCTTAATTGGGGGAACAGAGGGCATCTGCAGCACTATATGGATGGTGGCCTGGTTCTGGAGCATGAGATGAGAAAACGGCCCCATATGAATGAGAAGGGCTGTGAGGCTTGTTTAGTTAAGTGTGGATGTGCTGTTTGTCCAGACCAAGTTTGAGTCTTCTTGAAATGAGTTGAGCTTATTGATTTTCTCCCAGGCTGATCTTTATTAAAGGAGTCCACCATGTCAAAGGAATTACTGCCTCAGCCATTAAGGTGAGCCGATTCTATTTCCCATTATTGTCAATTCCTGCCCAGGAGACTAAATGGCTTAGGTTAATGGGAAATGCAATGTTTTTGTCCGTGGCGTTTTCTTATTATTCAAAAACTACGAGGAGAATTAAACTAAAACTTCACGTAAACACTTTTACTGTGTCCACAGGGACAAGGTTGTTAGAGGCCGACCTTTGACTTTATTTAAATCCCATCAGATTTGATTTCATTGTCCTATAAAGTGACTCAATTAAAGGTCCAGTCTGTGAAATTTGGGGGAGATTATCTGTCTTGATTAGTAGTAAGTGAATATGAAACAATGATCATAGTGTTTCATGAGCACACAAAGTGCTGAATTGTCAAACGGAGGTTTTCATAAAATCAGAATGACCCCTCGATATTTATAATTCGATCTGTGGAGGCTGCTATATTTCTTACAGTGGCCAACAAAAGAAAAACTAAATCCTTTTCAGCGTCAGACATGGCACCATCCAACACATACAGGAAATGGATGCATTTCAAAATAAAAGCATATTTTGGCAATTTGTATCGAATCTTTTCTGGCATGTTGTACAATTTGTACTCGACCTTGCGGGCCACATTAAACCACTGTTGCAAGCCAGTTCTTTGTTGTTTGCCATACACAGTATCTTAAGACAATGTGTTTTTATGCTGCAATTTTATAAAAAGGATTTTAGGGAATAAAGACATTTTCCAAAAATGCATGTAAGGATCTAGGCACCGATAACACCGAGCCATGTCATGATGTGAACCTGATATACTGAATCTAGTATCCATGACAAAATAGTTTTTCTTTGTCCTGTTGGTCAAAAGAATCCTTCCTGGACCTGCTTGTTGGTAATGTTCCACAAAGGATTCTTTGTGAATCCTCCTTGAACCCTTCTAAATGGTAAATGGTCTGAATTGTATATAGAGCATTATCTGCTGTGTGTGTGTATGTGCTGTACAGTACATTTTGCATTCACCCAGCCACTCAAACATTCACACACTCATCCAGCACTTTGTATAATATATAAGTACATGGGACAATGTGGGGTTCAGTGTCTTGCCCAAGGACACCTCAGCACACGGAATGGGGGAAGGCAGAAATCGAAACCCTGACCCTCTGGTCAGAGGACAGCATTGGTCGGTGTTCATCCTACCTGGTTTATCTGCAATGAAGATTTCACTGCTAGCATTTCAGCACATATATGTCTCACATCCATATTTGGGCATACTGGACATATATTTGGGGGTATTTTCCACTTCGACATCATTTCTTTTTAGCAAGAAAATCCTCTGACATTTAATTCTGATTTCATGAAGTGCCACCTTGGACAGATACGAACAACTTTTAATATCCTGTGTGAATCCTGTTTTCCCAGTCATCTGCATATTAACTGAGAAAAGGGGGAGAAAATTAATTACTCTTTTTTATCCCCAGACTGGGCCTTTAATTGCTTAATCTTAAAGCTCCATAATTATCTCAACTAACAATGAAGCTTGGGGATGATACAGTATAAGATTTACATTTCCCTCCTGTGGGCTCCTCAGAGCCGAGGCAGGCCGGGGCTTCACCTCACATGTTTTCTGTGGCTCTTAAAATCAGTTCAGTTCAGAATTAACGACTAGATTTGGAGTGAACAGTGAAACAATAGAACATTAATCAATAAGTGTGATGCAATCCTCTTCCTCTTTGTTCGTTTTGGGGTTTGTCTGATTATTATCTGCCCTGCGCACACGCCCGCACCCCTCCTGGTATTTAACCAAGATTAGCTTTAAATTGATGATTAACCTTTGTAATCTTGTGTGCATATTGAAAATGGCTCGTCTTCACCGCGGCCACGCAAAAACAGAGACTGCATTATCGCTCTGGGAAAATTGAGGCTCCGAACACAAATGAGGCGGCGTTATCAGCGCGGTACTCAGCTGGATAATGAAGATGTATCCACAGACTGGAGAGCCATCCCATAATGAATCTCAACACATGAATTCGTCTGCGTTCTTATGGCAACTTTTAATAAAAAAAACTTTGCCGTGACCCTGACAAGCAACTCCCGCCCTTATCTGGCGAAGAAGCAGAATTGACTTTGCAGTAATGAGCGGTTGTTGTGTTCAGAAGACTGTATTAGGAAGTAATCAGACTTTTAATGAGTCGTTTCTCCATATTTAACTCCAACTGGGGAGCTAATGGTTTAATTTGCTGGGCAATGAGTTTTCCCACGTGGAGAACTCCTTGCATTAAATCATCAGTCATTGCAAAGTGCATTGGTATCTCTGGGAATCCTTCATTTACACGTGTAGCTGCACAGGCAGACTGCTTCTGAAGCGATGGCACAGATTTGAAGAATCTAAAAAACTCGCACCAACTGCAAAATAAACAAAGGATTGCAAAAGCAATTAGAGACAACATGGTCAGTAATAACTACAAGTGAAATTATTGATGTCGATCATTGTTTATATAAACTCATACATACTTTGCCACGCTACATTTTGGTATCATGGAATTTGTTGTAGTGATGTCTGCATTAATGCTAAGTTTAGTCGGTTGTACCAGTATATAGAAATATAGACGCATTATGGTAACATGAGGCATTGGACCTGGAATAATACTATAATATAATACAATATAATATAATATGATATAACAATATTAAATATTAAAAACATAACACAATGTAGCATAACATAACATTATATGATATAATATATTATATAACATAACATGACCTCAAGAAACGTAACGTAACGTAACATTACCTAACATAACATAATATAAGATAATATAATATGTAATACAACATAACGTGATGTAAACTCGTAACGTAACGTAATATAATACAGAAAAATAACTTCACACCTTCATGTTTGTCCGATCAGTGCAGAACCAGAATATTTTCACTTCGCGATAAGAGAACAAGAAAACTACAGAAAACACTAATAGAGCAGCTGGAACCACACATCTATCAGACTTTTATTGTGAAAATCAGACTGCTCGGCAATTCATTCATTTCATCTCAGTTAATCACTTGCTTCCTTCCAAAGCTATAAACTAATAAGACCTGCGCTGACTCTCGGTGCTTCATCACGGACAATGACCGCACCCACCTCCCCTGTACGTCTCTGTGCTGATGAGTGATGAAATAAGGATGGTATATTATTCTTTGCGACCTAGGGGACCTGGCATCAAATGCCATATCTAATCCCAACTGTGCCGCAGACCTCAGGAGCTGATAAATGTCCACAACTTGAAAGTTTACCGAGGGGGATATGATGTAAAAAGGCAGGGGTGTGATGAAAAGGCATTCAAACAGCGAGGGCTGAGTTCTATCTGGGGCTGCTCCGGCCTCCAGTGATCCAGTAAACAGGGACGGTCTTTGTCATCAGCTGTAATATCTAATCAAATATGATGAAAAATAAAAAAAATAAAAACCTTTTCAACCCCGACTATGAGAATAATCTTCATTGTCCAAATGATTAGCACTCATGCTTATTATCAACTGATGGAACAGTAATGATGAACATGCTGAACATCTGCTGAACACACACTGCAGATCTGTGGAAACAACAGATGTGATTGCAAGACTAGAATCATGTGACAGTGACTGAATCTAAAAATATAGAATAGAATAGAATAGAAAATACTATATTCATCCCCACAAGAAAATGCAAGTGTCCACCTGCTCCATTGGATTTCGAACACACTCATAGAAATAAGCTATACTAGCTATAAAAAAGCTATATACTCAACAGATGATCGACACTAACAATCTAAATCTTCCTGTCATTATTTCTAAGTAGTTGAATTTTGCAGTCACAGATCAGAGTTTGGTACAAGTTGTGATTAAGGTCATTAACTTCGCTCATTTTACCATTGAATCCATTAAATGACCTTCTTTCTTACCGTCTCTTTTGGTCTATTTGGACGTTGTGTTTATTATACCGCTCTGAAAAGGCAATGTAACAGCCAAGTTACGTCTTGTGTGTTAATATTTTCTACATAAATAAACATAGAAGGAAAAGTATCATCAAATCTAATTACTATCACCACAGTGACTTAAAACATTGCCACTGACCGCGCACCCTGCTCTCTGACATGCTTTCACGTTTGTAAGATGGTGTCAGGGTTTTAGTCTAAAGTGCGTTACACTGTGTATTGTTCCTGTTCGCTCCGCGTGTGCAACTCTGCTGAAATCTGCTGAGTCACTGCTCTTTCGACTTCAGAGAGGGAGCAGATAACTTTTTATTTTATTCTCTCACCACGACGTGACACCAGGTGTTGTTAACGGCCACATTCCATATATAGCAGTGAAATGGTATCGATTCTGATGAACGAGAATCTGCCAATTACATAAAAATCTCATTAAATCCTATTTTTCTGGGTGAAATTGCATTTTCTTCAGACTATTAACACTATGATTCTATGCAAAATATAACTGGATGCCTGCATTTCCCTCAGGAAAGTTAAATCCATCCATCCATTGTATATTCTCTTCATTTAGCAAATGCTTTCCACAATCTGAGGAAACCCAACCAGCTACAAGGACAAGGATCTATCTCTCCATCAGCCCGTCTGTCTGTGGGATTGTTGAGCCTCATTGTGCACTCTTTGCCTTTAAGCCAGTTTCGATTTTAAGTGTCAGATGGGAGGTGTCTCTCCCTTCGAGGTGGGGAAGAGAGCGAGAGGTGCTCAGCTCCTTTCCAAAACACCCAGAGAAAGTGGGTCATTCAGCACCATGGACAGCTCCCTGCTCTCTGCACAGCCGGCCGAACCCGACCACGACGACTCCACAGCATTCACACTTTCACAGAGATCTCTCTTCACACTACTGTGACTTACTTACTATAAACAGTGTGTCTGCATGTAATAAACCTGATCAGTTTTATACTTAAGGGAGCAGAGGGTTAAAATTTCAGTCATTTTTCACACTTCAAGAAATATTGCAGACCAATCTTATACCGACATGAATTCATCATCACGATAATGTTTTTTTTTACCCCCATTACCCTTGAATGAGCCCATTCAGGTATATTTACGTGGGGGGGGGGGGCAGCATGTTTTACAGTAGCCCAGAGGGGGGGGGTCCTCTCTACGGGGCCGCCATGTTTTTTTCTTTACAGCAGTACTAGTGGAAATACTAAACATCTTTTGAGTTTGAATGACAAGGTGATGGATGCAACATGCAACTTCACCTCTAGATGTCACCAAATCATGTGTCATTTTTTCGGTCAATTTTTGTCCCTTTGTCAAGTAGAATTACAAAACGTTTTTTACAAATGTATAATCACCTCAACGTATGACTTACTTTTTACATTATCCTTAAATTAGCCCTCTCAGGTATCATTTACATCAGGAGCAGGTCCTCCCTGCGAGAGCAGCCATGTCTTTACAATAGCCCTGATTGGACATGCTACCATAGGCTCTCCTTCATGCTCGGATGGGGACGGGTGTGGTGATGGGTCCATAATGCAACTTTGTCGCCAAATCGTACACACTGTTCATTTAACTTATAGCTGATGCTTAATCAGCGATGGCAAGGTAATTCATACGAAGGACACAGCAAGGTCGTTAGTTCCATTTCATAGGTCCACTCTGCCTTTGCCGCGGCATGTGACCTTCCCGCTATAAACTTAAATCAATGTCCCCAAAGATCAAATTTCACATTGAGACAAACTCGGCTCGTCGCTCCCAGAACAAATGTCAAATGTTGCTCCTGGTGGTGGTTGCGGGCGCAAGTCAAGAGGACCAGTGTGTGGCATTTTGTTCTCATGAGTATTCATCCAAGGAAAAGTATTTATAAAAAAAAAGGATTTCTGCTTTAGGTGCCTCGCAGAGTAAAGCTGCGCTGACAGCACTCTACTCGTGGTTCTGTTCCAAAAAACTGACAAAAGACGAATTCTGTTTCAGCGAGGATCCTCCGATTGATCCGACTCCTCCTCTGCACTGATTATCTTGAAAAATATGTATGCAGGCATGGGTAAAAAAATAAATCCCGAGGAACATATTTCACACAGACGAAATGTCAGAACACTATCAGTTACTTTTCCCTTCCTCAGCCTGGTGGTGCTGCAGACGCCCCCGCGAAATAAATTGAAACATATGGTGGAGCAGAGGCACGCGAATCAAAACAGATCTCACTCCGTGACGGGGGTCGTGATCCCTCTGAAGCGGCGGATACTATTTATCTGACAAATATGACAAGACGTGGTTGCGATGGGGAAAAAAGTATACGTGTCGCGTGACACACAATCACCGATAACGAGGGACGGGGCTGGCGCGTGCCTCCTCATCTCAGGCAGGCGCGGAACAAAGGTAATGAATAAATAACTTAGCCCGTCATCAAGTGGAATGATAAATCTGCATCGTAACTACGATGGCGCCGTCGGGCTTTTCTTGAGAGGACGGCTTTGTATGATGGTGTCGCCCCTCCACCCCCATTCACCCTCTCATGTTCCGTCCCGTCATTCCACAATTGTATTGCATTAAAGGTGCGTTGTGGCAAACTAAAATATGTTTAGCATGTCCCCTCTGGGCTACTGCACTCTGTTGCCCCCGTAGATAGGACCCGCTCCTCGTGTACATGTACATTAAAGGTGCAGTGTGTGATATTTTGGTCATTTCTTTCACCTCTAAAAGTATTATAAAACAATAACATATTGACATTTTCATGGATTCCTGATCATCTGAAGGTTTTATTCTTCTCCCATGACCCTTAAATGAGCCCATTAAGCGGGGGTCCTCTCTTGGGGCCTTCATGTTTTTTTCCAGTAGTACGAGTGGACGTACTAAACATCTTTTCAGTTATAATGACAACTGAAGTCTACCATACGTTCTCCTGCATGCTCAGAATAGTGAGGGTGAGGTGACTGATACAACATACAACTTCACCTCTAGATGTCACCAAATCGTACACACCGCACCTTTAATGGGCTCATGTATGGGTAAAGGGGAACAAAATAATACATTTAGGTGGTTATAAATTCATCAAATTATCAGTATGCAAGTGTTTTGTAATTTTATTAGCACTGAAAAAAAAAAGACAAAAATCGTACACACTGCACCTTTAGGCAGAAACAAGGAGCCTGTCTTTAATAAGGCTCCATGGTGTTTAATGATAAAGACGAGGCTTCCACGCTGCCTCTTTAATACATTTTGGTTACACTTACCAGGCAGCATCCCCCCGAGCTGTGGCACAAAGCATATGGACCAAGGTGGCTCTTTGTACCAAGGATCACTGCCTGCCGGCTGCACACTTATGAATTATGAAATTCGGCACCAATATGCTAATCTGGACAGTAACCTAGTTATGCTCGGATATACTGTACATTTCAGTGACTTATCTATTATGCATGAAGCAGAAATGGGAGTGAAGAGGTCCTGGCAGCCAGTTCCGTGGGTCTTAGTTTCGTATACTTGCACATCATGAAAGAGAACGAGTGGCAAAGGGAGGTGGCAGCAAAACAACTTGCGCTCTGTGCAGCCCGGAGACTTTGGAGAGTGAGAGTTTGTCTCCACGCTCAGTTGCCAAGCTACTTAAAAACAACAATGGCTTCTGATGGATTTGGAACCCTGGAAGATGCGTAAGGGAATAAGCGTGAAGTTGTTGCTCTAATTTCCCCCCCGCAAGGCTGATCTGAAACGCTAGTCTGATCAGTAATCAGTCCATAGGGGTGGGGGTGGGGTGAGGGGGGGGAGTGGGCGGGCAGACACGGGATCCAGCCAGATCTACACACACTGGCATGAATCAGCCTCTGTAGGACATCGGCATTACAGCGAGTGAGTGTGCTTCTCCGCCGACCTCATCACAGAGGTGTAAATATCGAACGCCGGCAGGAAGGAGAGCCCTCTGGGTCCGACACGGACCCCCACTGAAACCGTGAACACGCTCTGTACCCGGCCCAGAGCATAATGAAACGGTCCTGCCACTCCGAGACCAACACGGTGATCATTAGCTCGGATCAAGCCAGTCGTCGCACACATGACGGCTGACGACTTCTATTTAACGGGGCAAACGGGAAACGACGATACCTGGCCCTGGTAGAAGACCCCCGGTCGCTATGGAAACAACAGGAAGCCACTCCTTCACACTGTCCCGTAATCACAACTATCTTGCTCTGTAGTATAGCGCCCAGGGCAGAGAAGGAAATCAGAATCCCTCCTTGTGTGTGTGTGTGTGTGTGTGTGTGTGTGTGTGTGTGTGTGTGTGTGTGTGTGTGTGTGTGTGTGTGTGTGTGTGTGTGTGTGTGTGTGCGTGTGAGACCCCAGCCTTCTCCGTTCTTTGTTTGTCTGGGAGTGTTCATTTTCTGTCCACTGGCACATTACCACACTGTTACACCACTGAGACAGAGCTGCAGCACCTTACTGTCATAAACACCAGGGGCTGCGCACGGCATTGTTATGCTAATGCAGCCAGCGATGCTAACTAACAGCGAGCTGCCTGCAGACCTCATGAGGCTCAGCTATGCTTTTAACGACGTATACTCACCATGACTGACCAACATGTGGATGGCTGGTCCACAGTGACCGTGTGCTGCCTGACCCGAAGCTGCATTCACTCTGTTAAAGGTGCAGTGTGTACGATTTCGGTGACATCTAGTGGTGAAGTTGCATGCTGTATCCATCAGCGCACCCTTCTGAGCAGGCAGGAGAAGCTATGGTCGACTTCAGCTGTCATTAAAAACGTTTGGTACGTCCACTCTGGGCTACTGTAAAAACATGGCGGCCCCCGTAGAGAGGTCCTGCTCCTCATGTAAATTATGTAAATATACATTAATGGGTTCATTTAAGGTTAATGGAAAAAAATAAGACATTTGGGTGATTATAATTTCATGAAAATGTCAGCATGTAATTGTTTGGTAATATTTTTAAAGGGACAAAAATGACCAAAATCTTACACAGTGCAGCTTTAAAGAGAAGACTGGTTGCTCTGCAGTTTCTCCGTGGAAACATTTGATTCCCATAACATTCCACATTGGGACGTGTATACTGTGAACTGTGGCGCACTCCAAAAGCTGCATTCACTCCCGCACTGCACTACAGAGATTACTATCTTGGTGTTGGTGCATGTGTGAACATAAAAGTGTTGGAGAGATAAAGCCTCCAGAGTCAGAGCAGACTCTCCTGCTGCTCGGACGAAACTGGAGGAAATCCTACACACGATTGAAGTGGGTGGGTCAGAGGATAACATAACACAGGATGTAGGAAATGAATGAAACTGCCTTGAAGACAATGAAGGTCTGAACTGACAATGACAAAACGCAAGCTTCTGTTTGCGTGGCCAAATTCCAAGGTCACGTCCAGCCTCCTACTCCCTCCATCACTTGCTTGCGCCAAAGCTGCAGCAGATCCTCTTGTCAAACTCAAGGCCCGCGGGCCATATGCGGCCTCCACACCATTTTGTGTGGCCCGTGGCCGCTTTCTTCCGACAAAAGTCTATGTAATTGACTATAAACTACATTTATTACATGTGTTACTTTGCATGCGTGTCAATTGATTCAGCGTGTTTAAAGGTTTACACGTTTATGTTTGCTTTCGCACCACACTTCTCTTCATTTTGACTCTGTCAGACAGACAGTTTTGAACACAGTTTGATCTTTGACTGATGTGGACTTCTATGCATATACAATATCATAAGTGATTACATTTACACGGACTTACAGTTACGACCGGCCCGAAAGGGCAACCAGAATGCAAATGTGACCCACGGTGAGAATGAGCCTGAAGCCGCGGCGCCATGACGTGTTTGAGCCGAGATCCATCGCACGTGAGTGAGCATCAAACTACAGAGATGGTGCAGGACGTGACTGAAACCAGCTTTAAGCCAAACACATGGATGTATTGCATTTGCTGAAAGCATGAGTCGGCAAAAATACACGACCCGAACCAGCTAAAGGTCTCTGTGACCATTCACCACTGTCTCACAACCTGTTTTCACAAACATTTGCATTTTTCACAAATACACCAGTGTGCTCTGACAAATAGACCCCCCCCCTTTGATTCATTAATTATGACTTCATCAAATATTTATTCCACTTCTCCTGTTGTTTTCTGTTGATAAGAAAATAAAGTATAGAGGAGAGTTTGCTCGCTCTTCTCTTCCACCCCCCTTCACTTTGTTCAAGTGGAGCCAACTGGATGAACTCCATCAAACCAAACACAATAACAGGAAATTGTAGACAACAACCCAACTGGCCCCTCCCCTTTCCAAACTCTATCCCTCCACACATAATGATGGAACATCCACTGACCACTCGTACACCAGAGATACCTTGATTTTTCCTCAGGGATTAAGAAATCATAAAAATAAGTCTCTAAACTCACTTATGTGCTTGGTTTGAAATGAGAAAAATAAGATAAAAAATCTCTGCCCCACTTTAGCAGCACACAACCCCCCATTCACGTTGGTTATTGGGGTCTGAAAATAACAAGGGCGACCCTCTTTGTTGCGAGTGTGGTTCCCACTTTTCTGAACAATTTCATTTCTCACAAGACTAACGGCCTCATGAGAGGTTGTTTTTTTATATGCCTTGATTATGTCATACAGTTTTTTATACCTGCACTGTCTGATATAAAAGCTGCAGATTCGAAGATTCATTTTTTTAAGATATGTCATGTTTTGTTTCTAAAAAGAGCAAAAAGGCAGTGATTTACAAAGGTGAATTCACAGATAGAGAAAAAGGTTGTTATACGCTTTAATAGTAATGATATAAAATCCCTCAGAGAAATAAGCCCTTTATGCAACGAACGTTCAAAATACACCTCCTGTGTTAAGCTCTGCCTCTGAATAAATCCTGCAATTAAACCTCACTTAAAGGTGCAGAGTGGAAGATTTCGGTCAATATTGTCACTTCTAAAAATGTCACAAAACAATGACATCCTGACATTTTCATTAATCTAAAATTATCCCCATTACCCTTAAATGAGCCCTTTAAGGGTGAAGTGTGTGAGATTTGGTGACATCTAGAGGTGAAGTTGCATATTGTACGTCTACACTGGGCTATTGTAAAAAAAAAATGGCGGCTCCTAATGTAAATATTAATTTAAGGGTTATGGAAAAAAATAATACATTTAGGTGATTCATGAACATCAATACATCAGTGTGTAATTTTTCTTGTGATATTTCTAGAAGTAAAAATTACTGAAAATCTTCCACGCTGCACCTTTGATGTATATTTAGAGAGTTTAGAGTTTTAATGACAACTGCAGTCTACCATAGGTTCTCCTGCATGATCGGAGAGGTGAGAGTGAGGCGATGGATACAACATGCACCTCCACCTCTAGATGTCAGCGAATCTCACTCACAACACCTTTAAAGCCACAGGACAGGATGCAGCCGTCGAGAGAGATTTGATTTGAAGTTTCATCGGAAAACTTATCCCAGACAAAGCTCTCTATGCTTCTGAGAGCTCCTGTAGCCTGCAGCTCACAGAAGGCGACACCCACCCACATGCAATACAGTAATTAAGGGTGAACTGAAACAGCCTGTGGCAATTTACAGCCTGTGACGTTCGTGCAGGGCTACTGGAGTTCCTCTACTTTAGGTCTGATGGCAGAGGAGAAGGACGGAGACGATGCTGCATGAAGACTGTATTTATGAGAAACAGGCCAGCGATGATTATCATTATCACTTATCTGTTTAATGGCGCAGTGTATAGGATTTGGTGACCTCTCGAGGCGAAGTTACATGTTGTATCCATCACCTCACCCTCGGCTTCACTCCTCATGTAAATATAAATTAAAGGTGCAGCGTTGCATGAGGAGCGGATCCTCTCTATGAAGCCCAAAGTGGACATGTTAAACATCTTTAGAGTTTTTTGCTCAGACGGGCGAGGTGATGGATACAACATGCAACTCCACCTAATGATGTCGATAAAATCTTACACCCTGCACCTTTAAAAGGTAATGGGAAAAAAACATTTATGTGATTATCAATTCATGAAAATGTCAGTATGTAATTGCTTTGTAATCTTTTTGAAGTGACAAAAATGAACAAAATCTTACCCACTGCACCTTTAAATCTTATACACCGCGACACTGAGCCTATTGTTATAGCCTCTGTGATACAGCTGCACAGAACCCCTGTGCACGGCTCACGTTAAAGTTGGAGCCCAAACTTTTTTAGAAATATTCATGAGAGGAATATATTTGCTTTAAAGTCACATACCAAAGGATTATGAAGCTAATTTATTGGATGCAGGTTTTAATTAACATGATCAATATAATGGAGGGTTTCAATTCAGAAGTGCATGCAGGGAAGCACATGAAAGAGTGGATGTTACAAAATGCAATGACTTGATGCAGGGCCACAACGGATTTACCAATACTTAATAATTGATCTCTTTAATCAGCCATAAATATTACATACAGCTCTCTGGCGAGCAAATGTAAATGCATGTGTGTGTGTGTGTGCGAGAGTGTGTGTGTGAGAGTGTGTGTGTGTGAGTGTGTGTGTATGTGTGCAGCTTTAAAGAGAGAAGATATGGTTACCTTGCTCAGCACAGCAGGATGTCAGCACGCCTCGTGGGTTTGGGCTGATCTCAGGAGCGGAGGAGGAGGAGGAGGAGGAGGAGGAGGAGGAGGCTGAAGGTGGTGCTGAGGATGGTGATGCTGGAGCATGGGGCGCACTTCAGTACACCGCCGGTCCACACCGAGAGGAGGCGTCCGCTGCTCCTGACGGTCACTGTCATCACTGAGTCATGTGGAAGCGGAGACACGGCGTGTGGGAGACGGGAGGGAGGAGGGAGGAGGGGGGGGAGGGAGGTGAACGGAGTCTGCTGAAAGTGGAGGGGTCGGCTCAGTCTCGATGTCGCCGGCGCTGCCAGACGACGTGTGCGCTCAGGCGCGGGGACAGAGTTGATGCGGCCAAGCTGCTGCTGCTGCTGCTGCTGCTGCTGCCTGGTTGTGAGAGAGAGGGAGGGAGAGAGAGGGAGAGTGGGTGGGGGGTTGGAGGAGGAGCTGTGATGTCGTCAGATGATGAGGACGAAGGTGTTCTCCTCACCCATACCAGCACTGTCACTTCTGACAATATAATGATGATGATAACAACAATAACCACCACAACAACAACAACAATAGTAATACAAATAAAATGATAGCAATAATGATAATAATAATAATAACAACAATAATGATGATACTAATAGCAATAATTGCAACAATAATAACAACAACAACAACAATAATAATAATAATAATAATAATAATGCCTATAAAAACATGAGTCTTGTTTTTTTCTCCTCTTTTCCTCACTCCCAACCATACAGAATTAAAGGTACAGTATGTAGGATTTAGTGAAATCTTAATCCTGGTTTTATCTAAAAACCTTTTTTTTATGTATTTTGTAAAAACATGATTAAAATAAGAGCAAAAGAAATGCAGCTCGATTCCAAATATGATCAAGTTCATTATATAGACTCAACATTATAGGTTTTAATCGAGATACTATATCAACATACACTGACACAACTAAAGAAGCATCCCATATGTTTTACTCTTGAGCCCCAGTTTATTCCAAAGCTTTTTTGAAGTTATTACAGTTGCCTCAGTCAGGGCTTGAATTTGCTCTTTTGATCAATGGGATGGATGGAACACTAAAAGCTCACTCTAGCCCACTCACTCAGACCGTTTGTACAAAGGCATTCAGTGGACGAGAAGAGAGAGAGAGAGAGAGAGAGAGAGAGAGAGAGAGAGAGAGAGAGAGAGAGAGAGAGAGAGAGA
>JAFBJT010108561.1:68926-89808 GCA_016785325.1 Chascanopsetta lugubris
GAAAGAGAAAGAGAAAGAGAAAGAGAAAGAGAGAGAGAGAGAGAGAGAGAGAGAGAGAGAGAGAGAGGGGGCGAGTCCAGTTTACACTTCCTCAGCCCAGTGGCCCACTGGCCAGTCGGGGTGTGAAGAGTGTGTGACTGTTGGAATGGTGGAAATGGTCCTATACCAGTGGGGGGTTGTCAGGGAGAACAAGGCAAACAGTGGCTTGACCCATTTAAAAAAAAAAAAAAGAAAAAGAACAACAACCCAGAAATAGAAAAGTAATTAGACAGTAGCTCATGAAAGCAACATCTCATTATATCTGATCTCAGAGCAACACTCTGTTCCATGAGGGATTGGATATTGCCCGTTTGATTTCATTGTGCCATTTAGTGCCCACTTGTGCCGACAGCAGGCTGTTGTCTGTGAGCGATAGCGTGACTCCGCCCGCGGTGATTCATTGCCTTTTCCAATGGTGTGACCGTGCACCATTGAACAGTCTTGCAATGCCAGTGGTTTCAGTGCGATCTGAGCCAGGTGACTCGTTACACCGCTCCAGACAAGTGCGCTCATCAAGCCGCACTTGACTCGGCTTCCAATGCTTTTAGAAAAAAGGCTCGATCCTTCACACGTCATTATGCACATTCACAGCTACAGTGCTACAGTGCCAACTGTTCATGCACATTAGAAAATTACTCCCAACAGTCTTTTCAGCCCAGGTGATAAGAGGCGGCAGCAGCAGCAGCAGCAGCAGCAGCAGCAGGTAAACAAACAAATGACACTGATTTATCTCCCGTAAGCAGAAGCTGCAACTCTGAGAGCTGTTAGTGTATTGTTACAAAACTGGTGCAGCTGCTGTCAGGGACAGTTCAGTGTGTGTGTGTGTGTGTGTGTGTGTGTGTGTGTGTGTGTGTGTGTGTGTGTGTGTGTGCGCCGGTAGGTGAGAGAATGGGTGTTTGTGGAGAGCTTTGAGGCTTTTCAACCGCCCGGCAAGCAGTTCAGCATGAGTATAATAGTCTTTAAACAGTTCAGTCTCCTCCGACCAAAGTGCTCACCGGATGCTTTCTGAGCCTCCTCCTGCTCCGTCCCCCTCCTCCTCGCACCTTTAAACCCCTGAGCTGACAAAGTGAGCAGAGTTTCAACCCTTCTTTCAAACTCTCTCTGTCTTTTTACACATCGATTCCTGTCAAGTTCAAGGCTACAAATGTCTTCCAGGGTTGATTGCCAGAAACTGTGAGCTGCCTGAAGAAGAGGAGCCACATGCAAATCCAAAATCTCCATTCATAATGCAAGTGTACAACATGTGTGACTTACATCCCCGCTGACTATACGCCGACCGCTCTGCACAGGAAGCGGTCTCACAGAATCCCCTCTGCTGAGGCCGGATGCCTGAAGCGGGAGGCAAAGAGAGGGCAAGCAAAGGGCGCATTTATATTTCAGCAGCTCAGTCCACCTTTCAAGAGAAGGATGAAGACAAAGATCATATGATTGTTGAAAGATGGATGGTGTTTGTAGGACAAAATTTGGCAGCTTTGCATGGATCTTAAAACTGGAAAATGGGGACAGTCAACAAGAAGTTGCTGAGTCAGCTTTAGAGAGGCTGACATGGGAATAAAAAAAAGACAACAAAAAAAACAGTTGCTGTTAATTGGGCAAAAAATAGTACATTCAAATGATGGGGCAGCAGTTTTGGGGGAAGTGGAAACTTAAATTCAGTCCTGCTTAATAAAATATGGAGCTGTGCCAGATAGAAAATGTTGGTTGATGGGAAATCCTGGGCCCCAAAGGGTTTCTGACCCTGCTTTGAGGAGAAGTGGTGGGGGGGGGGGGGGGGGGGGGGGAAGGGGGGGGGGGGGGGGGGGGGGGGGGGGGGGGGGGGGTTGGAAGAGTTGCAGGGTGTTCTTTGCAGCAAGAACATGTGTTGGATAATTTATCCGGTGGCGGATTTTCCAAGAAGCAGAGTCAAACTGCAGCCCACAGCTCGGGAACATTGATATTGATCAATTCTTTCAAAATGTGCTGAGCATGTTTAAGGGTATCGGTATGTTTGAAATAATACTTTGAGTTGAAAATTGAAAATTCTCCATCTAACCATAAAAATTAATCCCCCTTACCATGACCCCTACATGTATGAAATGAGTCACAGGTTTAAGCCTTTCTCTTTGCAGATGGAGCATATTGTGCTCACTGTTTGTCGTGTCATGTATTTGCATGATACAGTCAGAGAGAAGTGTAACCACTGTTGCTCAGACTTGTCCCGTCTCTGCTGAACGAGACAAAAAAAACGCCAGATGATGAAATTTTCATTGAGCAGATGAAGCTGAGTGTAGTTTCATAATTCCCCTGTGAGTTGCATCAGCCCTGTACTTATATCGCTCCATCGGTGCCCCGCAGAGGGTGGAGTTTGATGTCTTGATAGCCGAGGAGCCTGCGTGGTTTCTGCTGCGACGGTGAGTCCAAGTATTTGGAAGAGGAGGCACCAAACCAACTGTCAATACACTGCTGATGCTCCTGGGGCTGAAGTGACACCAAGATGACCAACTCTGCATAAATGCCTGACAGGGATTTGGCTCCGGGGATATCTTCGAAGGCGCAGTGTGTACGATTGCTGTCATTTTTTGACACTTCTATCTATAGACATACAATTACAAAACAATTATATACTGACATTTTTACAAATGCAATCACCCCAATGTATGACTTGCTTTTTACATTACCCTAATATTTCAAAACAATTACATATTGTAATTTTCATGAATTTATAATCATCTGAAAGCTTTATTTTTCCCCCATGACCCTCAAATAAGCCCATTAAAGTTTATTTGCATGAGAAGGGGGTCCACTCTATGAGGGCCGCCATGTTGGTACAATAGTAAAAGTGTACTTAATATCCTTTGAGCTTTAATGACAACTCCGGTCTACCAAGGGTGAGGTGATGGATAATTGTACACACTCCACCCTTAAAGGTAATGGAAAAATGGAAAAAAAATAATACTTTTCGGTTTTTATAAATTCTTGATGACGTCTGTATGTAATAGTTTTCTAATATTTTTAGAAGTGATGAAAATGAAAGAAATCTTACACACTGCATCTTTAAGGGGATGAATACTGCAGCTACTGTGGGGATTCCAACACTCCCATCGCCTCGTAATGCACAGTTTACTTCTTAAATCATCACATAGACGTATCATTAAAATGTAATGCTCATTTAATCATGCAGAGACTTCCGCTTTGGCTCCAGTGATGATTTGAACATCATCGCTTGACAATGAAGGTATGTCACATTTTTCCCCTTCTGCTTCAATCAAAGTCATTTGAATGTGGCAGCAGAAACAATGACATGTTTATGTGTGCCGCCATGTTGCCACTATGGCATATGCTTCATGTTTATTTAAAGAGATAGAAATCAGAGGAGGCTCATGGTTAACGCTGGGCTAATCACGTGTTTTATATCAGCATTATATGTCCATGAAAACACAACTGTTCCATTCTTTCAATCCCAAGGCGTGTTTGATGTTTCATCTCGGGTTTTGTCTCGTCAGCAAATTCCATCAGAGAGTTTGGTTCTTTTATGGATCTCAATCATGTTGTTTTTATAGCTGTTATCAAATGTAAGAGATATCTCACTCTATTAGATATTATATATATTCAAAAAGCCAGTGGACCATCTGCACACGTTAGCTGTCCCAGGCCAACGACGTCCACACAGTGTGTCTGTGACCTTCACACCCACTGATCACAAATCACCCGTCTCTCTTATGTTTCCCTAAATCTTATCTTGTCTCTTTGCATCTAGAACAGGGGTGACAAACATATGGCCCGTGGGTCATGGCATGAGATTTGGGATGCCGGTGTCCTCGTCACCGTCTTGGCTTCGTCCCGTTCACCAACAGCAGCAAAGCTGCAAAAACAATGGACGATTGTTCAACATGTGGTACATGTGGTTTTATGGGTTAAATGTAGTAGGGGGACATAGGGTTTGTGGCAGAGATGAGAAATTGAGGACAAGAGTGCGCCGTCTATGTGCTTATTATAAGTGCATGATGTGAAATTCCCCCCAGCAGTCTGAGCCTATAGCAGCTTAGTGTGGACTGTTCAACTCAGGTCTCGCCTGATCTAGTTTTGACTATAAACTATGTCAAAAAGGTCAGTTTGGAGTCTGACCTTAAAGGTAGAGACGGAATCAGACTCCCGAACTGAGAGTGGGAGCTGGTTCCACAGGAGAGGAGCTTGGTAGCTAAAGGTTCTACCACCTGTTCTACTTTTATTTATTCTGCAAACAACCAGTAGGCCTGAATTTAGAGAGCGGAGGGATCTATTTGGATGGTAGGGAGTGATAAGTTCTCCAATGTAGGACGGGGCTTGATTACTTAGGGCCTTGTAAATTATTGAGGCAAGTCACACAGAAAGAGTCAGCATAATGGTCTTCTTTTTGCCTTTTTATTTTTGACCCTTAATGTTACATGTTTTTTTCTGTAATATGTCTCTATTTTACTTTTCTCATTTGGAAATAGCTAAATTTAGAGTTCAAGCACATCACCACCGTACCTCTACAGTTGAGGTTTTTATCTCAGACAGACGTACTGTCCGACAAACTCCTGAAGCGGTTTGAGCTAAAGGGAGTGATGGGGAGACTGCATTTACACATGAACAATCAGAAAACTGTGCTTTCCTCCTCATCAGCAGCTCCTGTCTTCCCACCTATACCTCCTTTAAAAAAGTAAATGAATTGAATACCAAACCAAAAAAGTCCACTTGCTGTTCAGAGGTGCACGCAAACTCACACAGCTGCACCTTCACTGCAGTAATATCACTGTTCACCTGGGGGCAGGCGATATATTACAAAGTTAATATGGCCAACGAGTCACATTAGCATTCATTTGGAGTTTCCAGCCCGACTGAAAGTCCAATACTCACTCTCTTGACCTGTTATTGTCTCCGATAACAGTTCCTGATCTGACTGCGAAAACGCTCCATTAGGTTCCACCAGCTATGTGCTCATTTGTATCAGTAGTGTGAGGTCCTATGTGATTATCATAGTTTGCTTTCACAGAAAACAACAGTTATTAGACGGCAGTTGGGGCCAGGAGCAGAAACAAAACAATGAAAGAAAAGATCCAAAATTATTTGTGAGTCCATCATAGTGATTGAAGCAGGTTTCATCTTCTTTGAGAAGCTACACTTGCATGCATACAATGGACATGTGAACTAAAACACGCCAGATCAGGGGTAATTTTTGATACATTGGAGCGCCGTCGATTCACACTCCTCAACAGTATGCGGCAATGATGCCTGGTCATGCTAATACACACCCACCATCTCACAGATAGAAGAAAACCTAAGATAAGCTAACTGACCATGTGCAACAAAGAACAAACACAGGTTTGAAAGTAGTTGAGATGATGGAGATGATCAAAGAATAGAGCTATGTGGTCAAGCGATATCAACAAAACCCACCGACGATCAACCCGGGCCAATCGGTGAGAGTCAGCATGGCTCACGGCACATTTCACCAACGGACAGCTCAAGTAACAAATCCGTGTCAGATGAATTCAGCGAACCAGACCCGGATTCGTCAGACGAATGGTTGCCGTCTGGATCGAGAATTTGCTGAGCTAACTTTTTTACTCTCCCCTTCTTGTGTAACAACAACAACAACAACAACCAAGACTAGAATTTTTATGGTAATTCGATACATTTTTATCATTTGCAGGACATGGATCAGGCAGAGGTGGTGGGCAAGATTCTGGCTGGCATCAAGTCAACTGGCAACCAAATGAGACCCCCTTCACTACAACCACTGGACCCCAGAGAGCCGCCGCAGAGCTGGATTCCGACCAGCCAGCTGAGTTCCTGGAGCTCTTCCTCACTGACGAGCTGCTCCGACATATTGTATCAGACTAACCTGTAAGCTAGTCAGTATGCCAGTCAGCATCTTCGAGCGCACCCTAACGGGCTGCCATATAGCAACGTAATGTGTGGAAACTGTTGTCGGTCCCAGAACTAAAAACTTTCTCAAGATGGCAAACCTTGAACTGTACTGAAGTGTGGTGGAGGTGGATGCAACACCCGATTTCAGTTGGACCATGTCAAGGAACAGATTTCAGATTATTTGGAGGTTCCTGCATTACAACGATAAAGCATCCCAGGATACGACTGACAAAATGTACAAAGTCCGCCCAGTGTTAGACTACTTGGTGGGAAAGTTCAAGGAGATGTATCAACCAGGGTGTGAAATTTGCATAGATGAGGGTATGATGCAGTGGCGGGGCACCTATCTTTCAGGGTGTACAACCCACAAAAGCCTGTGAAGTGTGGAATCAAATCCTACATGCTGTGTGACTCTGCCACAGGGTACTGCTTCAATATGCAGCCTTATGTCGGGACAGCTTGGACTCTGACAGAGATAGTGTTCTCTCTCCTTGATCCTCTCACAGGCCATGGTTACACACTGATATGGACAATTTCTACAACTCTGTAGCACCCTGTCAATGTTTACTGAGAGCACAAACCAATGTCTGTGGAACACCGAAGAAGAACAGGGGGGAACCTAAGATCATCACAGAGATGACACAGACTCGACAGGCATGCGGCACAATGGGAAGGTGATGGTATTAGCGTGGCAGGACAAACGGTTGGTGAAGATGGTGACAACTTGCCACCAAGATAGGATGCAGAGGGTTGACGTGTGGCAGAAGGGAAACAAAGACAAAGTTGCTCAGTTCAAGTCAGAGTGTGTCGTTGCGTACAACTCGTCCATGAATGGGGTGGATAAGTTGGACCAAAACATTGCCTACTACCCCTTCATCTGAAGGTCGCTGAACTGGTCCAAGAAGTTTGTAGCCTATATGTTCCAAATATGTGTGTTTAACACATATGTCCTCTACAGAGCCAGAAACCCAGGGGGGTGTAAAACCCTCTTGGTGTTCATGAGCAGCGTAGTGAAGTCCTGGACGGCAAAGCCAGGTGGAGGGGAGCAGGTGGAGGGGGAGGAGGAAGTTGCAGGTGTGGGGGCTGAGGGGGGCGGGGACTTGGAGGAAGGCCAACATACTCCAAGGGCACCATATAACACTGACCCAGATTGCAGGCTATACGGGCATATAGGCACACACAAACTCAAACACATAGTGCCCACCAACAGGAAGTCAAGACCAGCAAGGAGGTGTAGAGTCTGCGCACACAGGGGGCGTCGCAGCGAGACCAAAACGTGGCGCACCTCCTGTTGTGTCCCCTTGCACACAGGAGTGTTTCACAGTATTCCGTGGAGGGTTGAACACGAACATACACCCAAATGTAGAAATGACACTTGCAAATAAAGACTTTTGCCATCAAAAGCCCTTTCCCCGTGTTGTTGTTCTTTTGTTGTTTAATAGAACACAGTTCGGATGTCTGAGGTGTCACTAGAGCAAAAAAAAAAAAGTAAACAGTAAAACAAGTAAAGTATTAGAAACATCATGATTTTAGTGTAGGATCACAGTTGGACTGCACATCATGTAATAATCAGTGGATTTAAGCTTTTCAACATTACGTATATACATTGACACAAGGTATTTGACATTTGAATTTCAAATGCAACCGGGTAGGAATGCATCATTCCATTGTTGTGTGAAACGTGTCCCAGCTTAGTGGTGCTAAACATTATCCTGCTCTCGACCTGGTGCCGGTCAGAGAGCGAACCTCAGGTTCCAGATGAATGTGAACTTCCCCCGTGGTGACCCCCACATCTCTTAGTTTAACCAGCTTGGTCTCACTCACCTACGAAGCCTCTCCAAATGAGCCACCAAATGTGTGACGGCTGGATATTTTTAGACACGTTATTTGGATGTGACAGAGGACTTGATTGAAATTGATCATGCCCACTACTTGAATGGGAACGGCGGCGGCATGTGTTCCTGAACCCGCCACCTATGCAATGTGCTTAGCTTGACGAGAGCGGCATTGTCAGAAAGTATTTTGTTATTCTCCTCTAAAAACATACATCCTTCAGGCTATTTCTGTTTGACACAACTTCAACTCCCTCACCACCCTAAAAAATCTTTTCAGAGACTTCATCCACAATAAAGACGCTGACAGGAGTGTTATGTAGGCCCTTGGAGAGCAAATCCGACAGGGCAACACCAAACGTCTCCTCGCTGACTTATTAGCATCCAGAAAAGTAGGTCAATCAGGGGAGGAGACAAGATGCATGTTAAAGGGAAAAAAAGTTTTTATTGTTGGGATGAAGTTCCCAGAATTAATAAAATTAGAACAGGTGGTAGAACCTTTAGCTACCAAGCTCCTCTCCTGTGGAACCAGCTCCCACTCTCAGTCCGGGAGTCAGATTCTGTCGCTACCTTTAAGGTGAGACTCAAAACTGACCTTTCTGACATAGTTTATAGTCAAAACTAGATCAGGAGAGACCTGAGTTGAACAGTCCACACTAAGCTGCTATAGGCTCAGACTGCTGGGGGGAATTTCCCATCATGCACTTGGAATGACCACTTTGGTTGAGCACTCTTGCCCTCAAATTCTCACCCCTGCCACAAACCCTATGCCCCCTCCCCCAATACATTTAACTCAGAAAACCACATGCACTATCTTAAACGATTTCCGACTGTTTTTCTAGCTTTGCTGCTGTTGGTGAACGAGATGAAGCCAAGATGGTGACGAGGACACCGGCATTCCAAATCACAAGCCACGAATGATCTGGTGGTGGATCCTGAACGTGCGAGCGAGCCACGATGAGCCCGGGGATCGAAAAGGACTAAAACAAAGATGGACTTAGACATTTAATCATTCACATGTATAATGTATGTATTGTTACTGAAAATTCTATGTAATATCTATCGCAAATCTGTCCATCCTGGGAGTGGATCCCTCACTTGTGACTCTCCCTCAGGTTTCTACCTTTTCTTTATTTCCCTGTTAAAAGGGTTTTCCCCCCGTAGTTCTTCCTTACCCTTGCCGAGGGTCTAAGGACAGAGGATGTTACCCACCCTGTGAAGCCCTGTGAGACAAACTCTGATTTGTAAATGCGGGCTATATTAATATACAATTTGATTGATTGATTGATTGATTGACTGAAAAGCTGAATTTATGCTAAAATAAAGGGCAAATGCTGCATTTGAGGGTGCAGTGTGCAAAATATGGTGATATCTAGAAGTGAAGTTGCATGTTGTATCCATCACCTCATCCTCACCCTTCTGAGCATGAGGGAGAACCTATGATAGACTTTAGTTGTCATTCAAACTGAATAGATGTTTAGTATGTCCACTTTTACAGCTGTAAAACATGGTGGCCCCCATACGGTGGATCCGCTCCTCATTTAAATATAAATGAATGGGCTCATTGGGAAAAAATAAAACATTTAGGATAATATAAATCAATGTACATGTCAGTATGTAATTCTTTTATAATATTTGAAGAAGTGACCGAAATCGTACACACCGCACCTTTAAATATGTAAAGATGATATAAAAACAAGTTGTAAGGTGATTTGAGAGCAATCTTTCAAAAAGTAATTGTTGCTTATTTGCAATAAATCTTCTCCATTACGAGCTGCTACACTTTCAGATACACTAATTGCCAATTAATAAATGTAAAAGCTCCTCAGAAAGTCCATTCCCTACGGCCAGAGACAGACACTGTTTCCCCACCGCTGTTGCAAACCACGGGATACATTCATTTTACAGGTGCAGTGTGTGAGATGTGGGTCATATTTGTCACTTAATATAACAAAACAGTTACACACTGACATTTTCATAATCACCTAATTGTATATTTTTTTCCATTACCATTAAATGAGCCCATTCATTTACATTGGGAGCAGGTCCTCTCTACGAGGGCTGCCATGTTTTTACAGTAGCTCTGTGTAGACACATTAAACATCCTACGAGGTATAATGACAGCTGAAGTCCACCAAAGGTTCTCCTGCATGTTCAGATGAATAAAGGTGAGGTGATGGATACAACATGCAACTTCACCACTAGATGTCACCAAATCGTACACACTGCACCTTAAAAGTCGATGTGCATGTATTGCTACATGATGACACGTGTCAGCATCACATATTTGTGACCTCATGGACAGTATCTCAAGGTGTAACTTCAGAACTGCAGAACCTGTTTTATGGAGATGATGTGGTTCTGCTGAGGTCATCTGGCTGTGACCTCCATTGTGCTCTGTGCAGTTTGCACCCGTGTGTAAAACAGACTCAGGCAGTGCTTTGGATTGTTCTCTCCATGCAGGTCAGGGGTACGTTTCTGACCAAAGTTTAAAAAAAGTACTTGAGGTGTAGTTCATAAATGAGGGGGGAGATGTAGTAGGTAGGTAGACCAATGGGTCAGTCTGTCATCATGAATAATGTAGGTGTTGTGCTGGATCGTCATGATGAAGACAGAGCTGAGCCGAGCTGATCTACTTCCTAACCCTCTAGAGGGCACGCTCAGTGGGACCGCTTGGGGAGTAAGGGATCACATGTGACGGCATTACGA
Source organism: Chascanopsetta lugubris (assembly GCA_016785325.1). Classification (NCBI taxonomy): domain Eukaryota; kingdom Metazoa; phylum Chordata; class Actinopteri; order Pleuronectiformes; family Bothidae; genus Chascanopsetta; species Chascanopsetta lugubris. The sequence goes on from JAFBJT010108561.1 coordinate 79,378, forward strand.
GTAGTATATGAAATTTAGGAAACTGTATTTCATTACAGTACAGGAACATAGAGATGATCAGATTGCCAATGTACTTGTTTGTAAAAACAGAAATTACATAGACACATACACATATCATCATCATCACACATCATCATCAAAGAGCGATACCCCATTGGTCTATAAAAACATAAATATGAAAAATGAATGTAAATGAATTAAAGGTGCAGTGTGTAAGATTTGGTGACATCTATTAGTGAGGCTGCATATTGCATCCATCACCTCACCCTTCCCTTTCGAGCATGCAGGAGAACCTATGGTCACTCTCATTGGCCGATATAGCTTAATATGTCCACTCTGGGCTACTCTATGTATGGCTGGTTTCACTATAACACATCAAGCAGATGGCACATCTTTCATACTCTTGCATCTATCTGCATATTTGGTATTGAGGTATGCAAAAGGTTATCAGGTTACACTATTGTCAAAGAGTGATGTCTGTATTACATAAAGCATCATATTTTTGAAAAGGTAACTATATGCGCTGGATTATATTTTTTAAGTAGCCCAACCAACCTTAATTATGGGTCGTGTGTATTGTAAATACAGGTGGCCAACATGATTTTAAATGATGTTATACAAATGAAGTAAAAGAATTTTAGATGGCCTTGTAACCAATTTGCATTAAAAATGATGATGAAAAGGAAAATGTCACAGATGAAGAAATTGCAGACTCATCAATGGGATCATACCAAGGCTGATATTTTGATGGCGTATTGATATTATGCATTAAATGTGCATACACACATGCACTATTGTGCATGTGTGTGCGTGTGTTTGTGCTTGCGTGTCCATTGTTTACATGGTAGATAACCATTTTATGCAGAGCACCTAAATATTTAATGTCTTGTAAAGGCAGTTTTTTTCTGGATCTGCTGTGTTTGCATATTTATTTGCTTTTAAAGGCTCAGCATGCAAACGTTGACGGCTCACAGTGGACTCAATAAAGTAGTGATTATGGCAGAGTATATGGTCTTTTTGCAAATGGACTCCTTGTACATTTATCACTCATTCCAATGGCATTGTAATTCACTGCAGCTCATAATTTAAAAAACACAATGCACAACACATATTGCAAATGCAAACACGCCGAACGGAGGCCTTTGATGGATTGTAGTTGTAATACACATGCAACATTCTAATTATTCCGTCTGCTGGAAGGGCACTGCCAAAGGAAGTCCACAGCCAGAGTGCCATGGTATTGATAATACTATATGGCTGCACATAGGAGGTAGACTTGTTTATCCTTGTGTTTCACAGTCAAACTTGTATCAAAGTGGAGCTGCAGGCTTTCAGCGCTAACTTTGATCACCTCTCCAATCATGACCGTAGAGGAATCACCCAAACATGATGCCATTGTCCCACATTCGGCTCTGCCCTCATCTCTAGAAGTGGAATCTGAACAAAAGAAAAGGGGTAGTAGTTGTTTTTTTCCTTCAAAATTTTTGCTTCTCTCTGACAGTTCTTTGGAGTTATTTGTGTCCTCGGGCAAAGCAAAAGTACTGAGTGCTGAGATGCTTATTCGCTGTACAGTTGGTTTTTGTTTTGATCCTCTTCTTATAACTTTTCGTTATGCGGCGTAGCAAATTTTAGACACCATGATGGCGGCTGAGGGAGCCTGAGGGAGCTGCAGCTTGTCTGCATGCAGAGTGCTCTTGTTATAGGGTCTAGGATGAGAAGTGGAGTTTAAAATAACACTTGTATGAGATGGAGAAGTGAGGAAGAGGAGGGAGAACTTCATCACCACAAATGTGTTTATGGGCCTGTTTTGCCCAGTATGTTGAGTTTGCATAAAAAAAAAATACCATTGTTATGCAACAAAATATCCCAAATATTCCATGTTTGCGAATTCATACATATAATTCAAAAAGAGATATTAATAAACTGAACAGTTGGATATCTGTTGCTTTATGAGGCCCTTGAATGCTGACATCATCAAGTTAACATACTCAAAGTAAAACATATTTTCTATTCTTTCCGTGTTTTTATAATAGCATTGTGTCACCATAGTATTTAAGCAGAAGCTAAAAACAGACAGTATGTCCAATCTGGGCTATTGTAAAAACATGGCGGTACCCATAGGGAGGACCCACTCCTCATGTAAATGTACTTTAATGGTGTCATTTAACGGCTATGGGGAAAAAAACTATATTTAGGTTGATATGAAAATTTCAGTATGTCATTGTTTTGTTGGAATTGATTGAAATCGTACACACTGCACCTTAATCAAATCTAGTGGTGCAGGGTTCCACGGTTAGGACGAAATTCCCATTGTTCCTCCTGAATCTGAGGTTCGACTAACTTCCCATGAATGGAGCCATTACGCTCTGTCTCTACGTGACCACTCGTAATGACGACAAGATGATTTGTTTTTCATGCAAATTCCGGCGTTGTGTTGTTCTTAAAGGTGAACGAGTTTTCTGGAATCTACCGCAGCGGTGACCTGCAGTAATTTGCATATTCAGATCCGGAGGGGAAACAAGCTGGCGGCACATCAGAGGTCATGTTCCGCACACTTCTCATCTATTGCACCTGTCAGAAGTGAAGTGTTCAAATGTACAGACCATAGTGTTTAGGCGGATAGACAGTATTGATCAACTGGGCGTTCAAAGGTGCAGTGTGGAAGATTTCAGTCATTAGTCAATATTGCAATTACATACTGACATTTTCATGAATCACCTAAATCTTTTATTTGTTCTCATTTCCCTTAAATGAGCCGATTAATGTGTATTTACATGGGGAGCGGCTCGACGTGTTTTTACAGTAGACCTGATTGGACGCAATAAGCATCATTTGAGCTTTATTGACAAGCGCAGTATCCCATTGGTTCTCCTGCCTGCTCATAATCGTGAGGGTGCGTTGATGGATACAACATGCACCTTCACCTCGAGATGTCACCAAACGTTACACACTGTATCTTTAAGGTACAATTAAAAAAGAAAATTGAACATTTTTGTCACCTCTATCTTTAGATACATTTAATACAGACATTTACAAATGTATAATCACCTGAACGTATGGAGTTGTTTTCACATATATGAGCCCCTTAATGTCTATTCTTATGCTCCATGTTTTTTCAGTAGAGCCCAAAACCATGTCATCTTCCATCGCTTATGCAGTTATCCAGGTTGAGGGGCCAGTGACACTGCAGCAGGGCCTGAGGAGGATTCGAACCAGTGACCTTTGTTTGCAAAGGCAACTGGTCTAACCATTGAGCCTCTGCCAACCTGTATAGCCCAGAGTGGACATACTAAACATATTTTGAGCTTTATTGGCAACTGAGGGCTACCATAGGTTCTCCTGCATGTTGGAATACAACATGCAACTTCACCAGTAGATGTCACCAAATCTCACACACTGCACCTTTAAGTCCTTGTGTTATTTAGTGAATTCAAAAAAAAGAAAAAAAAAGCTTTGATTACATGTCAACTCAACCAATACAGTTTCAGTTAGCTGTTGGACAGTTTTCGGTGTATATTTGCATCAGGAGCAAATCCTCCATATGGGGGCCGCCATGTTTTCACACTAGCCCAGAGTGGACAGACTGAAGATCTTCTGAGATTTGAACTGAATTCTACCTTAGGTTCTCCTGCGTGTTCAGCTGGGTGAGGGTGAGGTGATGGATACAAAACGCAACTTCACCTGTAGATGTCACCTCATCCTCACCCGTCTGAACATGCAGGAGAACCTATGGTGGACTTCAGTTGTCATTGAAACTGAAAAGATGTTTAGTACGTCCACTTTTACTACTGTAAAAAATACAATATAATACACACTGCACCTTGAAATGTCTAAAAAGGCTTTTTTAGTCAAGGACTAATGATGGTTTGATTGTCCCTTAAGTTTGGATAGAAAAAAAAATATAGTGCTGGAATCTTGGCTGTTTTGGACTGTTTTTCCATTCTATTCCCATGGGTCTTTGCTTTGCTTGTTTATATGTTGGTGTGTGTGTGTGTGTGTGTGTGTGTGTGTGTGTGTGTGTGTGTGTGTGTGTGTGTGTGTGTGTGTGTGTGTGTGTGTGTGTGTGTGTGTGTATTGCTGGGTGGGTGTGGCTTCATCTCTGGCCAACTTACCCAAAGCACCTGCACAAATTCACTCATCAATCAACCAGCTCCTGCTGTTATGAAAGACCCGCCTCGAACACCACTACGCTGCCAGATCATTGAACACCCTATCGTATTAGAGTCTCAGCCAACTCTTATCTCACTGGTAACATGCGTTCTGTATCTTTGTGCCTGGAAATCACACTGAATCTTCCCATCAGGATCACCTGGAGTAACAATGTTTATCTGCCGTGCACCAACTCCCCAAACAGATCAAAAGGATTGGACCCTGTCAGAACAAGCTGCTCTGCTAATTAACCACTTTAGTGTTGTTTTTGAGTGTGACTTTGTACAAACTGAACTTTGTATCACAACGTGTTTCTGAATTTTCATCAAGCCTTTGTCTCTTCTGACAAAACGGCCACTTAAACCCAATCAAATGACTGTGAAACACCTCTTTTGTTAAGAAATATATTCAATGTAAACATGCATGTGTTCTCATCCAGGCTCTGAATTATTGATCTAAAGCTCAGGTACAGCACTTGAAATGTGGTTAACCCTAAAATGTCACTCAAGCAGCAGCAAAGAAACTCAAATTGATTTGACACAAAATGTCCACAAGTAAAGAAAATAAAATAAGAGAAGATAAGATAAGATAAACTATTAATCCCACGGTGGGGGAAGTTCACGGTTAAGGCAGCTCAAGAGAGAGATACACAAAAATAAACTGTTTTAAAAAGTCCAACAAGCTTTACCGGTGATAGTACTATTGCACCTACTATTTGCAATAGTGATACAGTAGTAAAACAGCATTAGTGGCAATATAATATTAATAGTAATACTAATAATGTGAGCCAAATAGTACAAAATGTCCTGTTAAATATTTGTTTATATTTACTGTTATATGACATCTCATTGGATGTAATGGAAATACCAGAGCCTCTATTTGTCATATATTGTTATTGGAGGAAAACACAGAGCACGATTTGCATTTCTGCAAATCAACAAACCATGGAAATATTTACTATAATAAGAGAGGCATATCGCAGCTCATTTGCATCAATTCAGGAATGAAGTTTGATTCCTTATTTGAAATGCATGTATACATGCACTTTGGTTAACATGGCTGTTCTGTGATACAGGCCTGTGCCGTTGCTTTCTGTTTGTTGAGGAGCTCAGTCAGCATGAAAGCGACTCCCACAGATTATAATCCACTTGATTAGCAGAGGATTGTTCCCGCAACTATAAAACAAATCAAAACAATCTGAAGTGTCACTCTGTTGTGTAAAGAGCTGTTGACTCAATCAGCCATGTGCTTGTCACTGAAATTAAAAAAGGCTCACCAGTCTGTAAATACCAGTATTCTGCATCTTTCCTCCACACAAACAAATTTCACATGCAGCAATTTGTTCAATTCAATCCATAATTTAAAAATCATAACATCCTCCATCATGGTTTGCTGAGTCACATAAAAAAAAAAACACATTCGGAAAACTTCAATATAATTCCCCTTGGCTTATCAATTTATTAATTAATAAGGAACTTAATGGCTGCTTAAGCCATCATTAATCTAAAGTTATTGATTAAAATTGTGTGTGGGTTATCATTCATCCAGCAAGTGCAAAATTGGACATCGATGTATTATTCATGCTAATTTAACTTACTCTGTAAATGTGGACATAATTGCCCTTGTGTCAAAGGGAGTAAAACGGGCCCAGGTGAAACAGAGGCAGAATAACAATGCAGCGAGCAAATATATCACAATACATTAAAGGAGACAAAGTACGACGAGCAATGGCGGGTCAAGCGGTCGAGGACCAATTAATAGATCCCAACGGTTGCCTTCGATGGATGAGGGCAATGCCAGGTGGACTGGCTAAAGGTGCCACTCAAAACAATGAAGAGCAGGCGGCAGTTCGCTGCCACTCCTGCATAAGAAGCCACACCGCTTTGCGCCGCGGTGCATGTGTTTGTGGTGAATCCAGCCTAAACCAATCCACGCCACCAGCTTCTTTCTTATCTTGATCAAACCGGTACAACAACCAACTGAAGTGGAGCCTGAAACAAGCTAACTGTGACACTAAGACATGGGAAGCAGGCGCTCAAGACCGACCGAACTCGACCAAGTCACCGTCCAACTTCGAGAGAGAGAGGCCAAGTCTGCCCATCGAGAAACGTCATCCTAGACGTCCTGCCCCTACAATCACTTGCCTCAAGGGCAACATATTGTTCCATGCAAGAATTGGCCTCTCAGCCACCAGCAACACCACTATGGACGAAAACAATTCTCGGCATTGATAAAGCGCTGACGAGATCAAAAGAGATGTAGAACTTTTTTTTTTTTTTAACCACAGTGATCTTCCATACACAAAGCCAAGACGGTATAGTGAATAAATAAGCGATCAAATATTGACAAAACTAGGAAACACAACAAGGTCCTCACTCTGGCTTTTGGGGCGTCCGGATCAAAAATGAATTTGGCTCCTGCTCGGACACCACAACCAGGTTGTAGCCCTCCTTTCTCGAGGAGAGTTTGATCAGAGCGTGGAGCAGAATTTTAATAGTTTATCCACAAATCCATGATGGTGCAGGATGTGGGAGGTGCGGCTGGGATCTGTATTAATGATGCTTTAATGTCCAACAGTGCACACTCTCAAGCTCCACTGAGCTTTAGCCACGTTACACTTAAGTAGTAAAGGCACTGGATAGTGAAAAACATAATCATCTGCTCTTGCTACTTTAATGGACTATAACAAAAGCATTTCACAGACGACAACTTAAGACACATGCATGTTGATAAATGATACAATCATTCTATCAGTCCCAGTTGTTGTGAGGACACTTGTTAGCGCAGTTAATGACTCGACAGCAGGAGTGTCCCCCAATGGGTCCAATCCAGCCCATGGTGTCAAATGTGAAAAACATTGATTAATGTTGGGAGTATTGAGAAGAGACTTTTTATCAATCTGTTTAAATTTCGATTACATTCACAATCGTACTGTTTGTATTGAAACCAAGGGGAGACCTCGGATAAAGCACAATAGGAAGTGAAAAAACGTGCAGTTCATAGGGTGACCACTGGGGGCTGATTCCAAAAGGGCGCAAATCCCCATAGACTCCCCTGGTAAAATGATCAACTTTAGGGGTGAATGAAACATGTTTAAAGTCTGGTACAAACTATGTTGTCACGATCTGTAGGGTTGGGGGGTTGGATATTTTTCTCTCTCACTTAATTTATTTGATCAACCTTTTAAATTGCGAATAATTAAGTCTGTGCCCTCTGACAGCATCATCGGCCCACCCCACCCAACGAGGAGAAGTTAGGATTCGGCAAGATGGCGACAAGGGACTCGCACACAATTTGCCTCAAAAGCACAAAGAAACCAATGTGTGACTTCACAGGCGCTACGTCCGCCTTTAGTCTATGATTTAAACATAGAGAAACATCTGAAGTTGTCATCCTGCTATGATTTTACTAGTCCCGCCCACTTCAGATCAAAGTAGGTCGTATGTGGCCCCAGAACTACACAGACACCCCTGCGCCAGAGACAGACCAAACTCAATCGGCAGGTACAGCTGTGGTAGAGCGGGTAATCCGGTCTGTGGTTCAATCCCTGCCTCCTCTATTGGTCAGCTGTCCTTGTGCACAAAACTGAATTCAAAATGGATGGAGTCAATGGTGCATGGCTGCTGTGTAGTCAACAGTGCAAGTGCTGTCTATTGCGTGTGAATGGTGAATGGCACGAAAGGTTCTGTATAAATAAAGCCCATTTACTTTAATCAAAGATATACAGCGTAAAACCGGCTGGGGGAGTAACAAAGGAGTGAGTAACCTTCAACACCATGGCCTGAATCCCAGTGATGTGATGTGGTGACTAATGGAGGTCAGAGTTATACTCAAAGGCTCTATTTTTCCAGTGAGCACTTCTACTGGCGCCTTCACTGATTTGAATATGAGCATCAGCAGGAACTGTGCTGTGGCGCATCAGCAGTAACTCAATATGTGGCTTATTGGACAGTAAAGTGCGTGGCTGATGTTAATGAGATACAATTGCAAACAGTGGCAGTGATGACATGTGCCATTGATTTCAGGCTGGCTGTGACCTCTCTCCTCCCGAGTGGAAACTACATCACGTGTCTATCGCTTCAGAGCTTTCGTTTGACCGTTTCCAAAGCACATGAGCATCAAAGTGGTTGCAGATGTGTTGAATAAAATGCATAGCGTGCAACATACTTATAGCATAACAATCAGACTTCAAAGACATGCGGAATATGCAAACACGTACAATAAAGAACACAGCAGGGAACGTGAACAGGTGTGGTGTCATTGTAGATTCCTGACATCAGTTCATCCCATAACGTCCCAAAGTCGCGTTTCTTGTTACTTTCTTCTCATTTCCAACGTGGAGACACGCGACTGGACTGATTCTAGCACTTTGTGGTTCGTTGTGTTGATGCCTGCCTGTCCATTATCACACTTTTTATTTTATTTTATTCTATTTTTTACCGGTGAGCAGAGTTCTTCAAAATGACTTACCAGAACGTCAGGATCCTCCTGATCCTCGTCCTCCTCCAAAGGCAACACGTCGAACTTATCCAATGCCTCGGGACTGGCAAAGGTTGAGGAACGTGTCGGCTCTCACGCTCGTGCTTGATGTCCAAAACCCGCCGTTGCAATTTACGCGCCATTCACGCTTGAATTTCTCCCGCTTGTGAGCGATGTTGTCATTGAAAACGCGCGGACCAATCCGACGGAGTCCTCGTGCCATCGTTGATCCGATCCCACTTCCGACACCATGTGGACGTGGTGAAGAAAATGCTGGAGACTCGTGCGGTGCGAGGCTTCACTTTCACCAGGTACTCTAGGAGATCAAAGCCATGTCGCTCCCAAACACACGCTTCTGCTTCCGGCTTCCCCGGTGCCCTGACGTCATCACCATGGGACCACTGCTATGGCAACGCCCAACCCGTCATCAACCATTATATAGAGACATCCTGATTGGTGTGTTCAAAGGTGCAGTGTGTAGGATTTTGTGACATCCAGTGGGTAATACCCCTCATCCTGCCCTCAAAGCAAGTACAAGAACCAACCGCATTCCGTTAGCATTCAAACTCAAAAGTCTGTCCGTTCTGGGCCACCGTAAAAACATGGTGGTTGCCCTCATCCTCGATTTACTTCGGTATTTAAATATAAGACTGATTATACGTACCAAAAAATTAAAAAAACGTTGTTTTTGTACATTCAGGTAAATATACACTCAAACATCGGCATGCACATTTTTATTTGAATTTGCCAATAGAAATAATGTCATTTGAATTTTACATTTGAGGTTATATGCAAGGTAATGTCATAGGCCCTTGATCTGACTAGCTGAGTAGGTACCACTGCAACTACCTGCACAAACATGGTTTAAGCCGGTAATAGTGTATAAACATGAACAGAAGAAATCAATCATCTTTACATCCATCAAAATCAATTGATATTTACTCGTATTTAGCAAGTTAATAACATGGAAACAAGCAACAAAGACATAAACAGCATCGACGAAGAGAAAGTCTATTTAAGGTCAAAGGTCACAATCAACTGCCACAACATCCGTGGATCCACCGCGGTTCAACTCCATGATCCAGGATCCACAGTCACAGGAACCATCCTCATAATCATTCTCATAGTCATAATCCATCTCCAGTACTAGACCTTCATCTTCCACCATCAAAAGCCAGGATGCAGCAGCAGCAGCAGCAGCAGCAGCAGCAGCAGCAGCAGAGTCACATCATGTTACATATAGTCAAAGAGATGCTTGAATCCAGTAGGTGTTTCTGAACTCTACTCTGATGACCTGGTCTCGTCAGTCATAGCTGCATGGGCCGTGCTGTTGCTGCCATGGTAACAGCACATGGTTTCTTCGCTAATATATTATATTATATTATATTACACATTTCACTTGAAATGCTAATTATCAATCTTCACTTTGAGCCCATGTAATGTTGAGATCTTTTCTCATGTCTCATACTCTGCAGCTGCTTCGATATATTCCATCAACAACACGCTGTCATTTCTGGAATCGCTCTTAACACTTTATAATATTAGACAATGATAACCCAAATAATTCCGTTTTAAATGCGGAATAAAAAGAGTAGTTTCCAGAAGTCAAAAATATTTCATGAGCTGAATTTAGTTTCACTAGATCTCAAGTCTTTTTAAGGAAACCGTGAGTATTTGAGCATGTCCCCATTTTTACGAGCGCACAGTTGGATCTGATCTTCCCTCGAGCCTTTCACAATACTCATGTACATATATATATATATATATATATATATATATATATATATATATATATATATATAT
>JAFBJT010108562.1:7209-9709 GCA_016785325.1 Chascanopsetta lugubris
CCTCCTCCTCCTCCTCCTCCTCCTCCTCCTCCTCCTCCTCCTCCTCCTCCTCCTCCTCCTCCTCCTCCTCCTCCCCGTCAATAAATTGCTGAGCTATTCAGTTGCAGCAGTCGCCCCACAAACGCTAAAATTGACTCGGAGACACTTTTTGAAAAAAGGATCTGCCGTGTGCACGTCTCTCTCAGCCTGTGATACAGAACAGCGGCGCGGATCATTTTTCAATATCCAGCCTGATTTCCTCCTCTCTCTCTCTCTCTCTCTCGCTCTCTCTCTCTCTCTCTCTCTCGCTCTCTCTCTCTGTTTGCTGTCCATTAAATACGTCGCTATTCAGTTACACTGACAAGGAAACTCTAAACTGGCAGAGTTGAAGCGTCCCTCTGAGGAGATTTCGCCTCTTCTTCTTCTACCCGCCACATCCTGCCACACACACACACACACACACACACACACACACACACACACAAAGATTAAGTGTACACATGTCCGTTGTTGGCAGCTACAGGCCTTTGAACGCATCTTCGTTTTCAGACGTCAACTCTGAAATATGTCCAGATCACTCACTCTGTGGACTGTGTCTTTGTCCCAGTCGGACACTTTGACAATGGGACATAACGAGCGATCCTTTACAGCTCATCAACACAGGCGTCGGCGGTTGTGACCAAAATATATATGCTCGAATCTATGTATCTGTTCTCCGGAGGGATGTTTGAATTCATTCTTGGAGTTTTCGTCGTGCGACAGAATCGACGGCCACAGCTTTTGAAGCACGGCAACAATCGACCAATCACTTCAGTCTAACCGAGGAAAACGATTGGCCCCGCCCACCCGCGCGGACCCTTTCCACACTCTTCACAACAACAACAACAACAACAACAACAACAGAGATGTAAACAGAGACAACAGCCCGAAGTTAGCGACATAAAGAGTCACAGCAGAAATCACTGGGACCGTCCTCCTGCCCAATCAACAGGCAGTGTGTGTTTACGTGCTGCTGGGGGCGGAGCTTACCCCAAAGTGGGCGGGAAGAAGTGATTACATCATTCAAATCGTATCCTTCCGGCTCGCTGTTTCCCGAACTCTTTTAAGCCACACCCCCAAAACTCAAAACGGACAGTGCCTGCCAACTTCTCGGGGACAAAGAAATGTAAATTCCAATCTATTACCGGGCTTAAGTTATTCATAGCTGTGAGGATGTGATAGGTGTGTTTGAGAGGCTCTGATTGGTTGGACGTTACCCAGCTCCAGTCTCAGCATGAAGTCGCCGCCTTCATCGAGTTACAAAAGACACTTGAAGATAATGATATTTGAGGTGTAATTCCAGCAGCCAATATCAAGGGCCTGAAGTGACTATCTGCTCTTGTCATATTTACATATCGGTGTATGCGAGCCCCCCCCCCCCCCCCCCCCCCCCCCCCCCGCCTCCCCGCCCCCCATATCTGTGGGACCCACGACCTTCTCCACGTTCAGATTTCCATTTTCATATTTTCCATCCGCTCCAATTAAAACCTCCTTCAACCACGGGGAGGAACAGCCGTGGCCCGGACCACCCGGGGACCCCTCGCGCGCTGCCAGGTGATTATCAGTATCATCGTTATTATCGGATCGCTATAAATGAACACCGGGACAATGCACAGCACAGGGGGGGGCGGGGGGGTGGGCTGGTAGAGGGGCTGTCCCGGGCGCTGGGGCGGGGGGGGTGGGGGTGGGGGTGGGGTGGGGGGGTAATGAGGCCCGGCAGCCCGGCACCGTCTTCTGCTGCGCTGCCCTAAGAAAAAAAAAAATAAATAAATAAATGAAAAATGGTGGGAATGTGGCTCCACCTCCAAAACGACAAGGTGTGTGTCTTGTTAGCAGGAGCGAAAAAGAATTCATGCATGTCAACATGAAGGGAGGCTGAGAGCCGGTTCTGTAGGTTTGCTGCATAAATCAGATGAAATGGAACCTACAGCAGACGGGGGGACGGGGGGGGGGGGGGGGGCGGGGAGAGGGGTGGGGGGGGGGGGGGGGGGGGGGGGGGCTGGTAGAGTGGTTGTCCCCCTGACAGAAGGTTGGAGGTTCAATCCCAACTCTGCACTCTGAAATGTCCTTAGGCAAGACACCAGACTGTCCCACACACTTCAAATGACGATGAGCAGGGGGGGGGGGGGGGGGGGGGGGGGGGAGACTTGCAGTTCAAGGGGTGGCCACTGGAGGCGGACGTGAGTCAATCCCCACAGACTCCCGTGTTAAAGTGGTCAACATGTTCAAAGTCTGGCTCACATTTCCCAACTCGCTGCCTTTGATTCTATCGGGTGTTGAAATGTTGAAATGGCGAATAATTAAGGGGCGTGGCCTCTTCAGGGACGCCCCGCCCGACCTGGCGTATTCTGTGGATGCTGCGACAGCACTTTCCCAGCTCTGCCTCTTCTGCCCATTTTGGGATGAACCAGGAAGTGGGAGGAGTTAGGGCGTCGACGAGTGAACCGTCGCCTCTCGGTTTTGTTTTCCTACTTTTGCTGAG
>JAFBJT010108562.1:12209-21490 GCA_016785325.1 Chascanopsetta lugubris
GAGTGCTACTTTGTATATTAGACTCGAAGTAATAAACTATGTTATCGTATCTTAATGAAGTTTAATTGTTGCAAACAGGCAACAGTATCAACCCTTAAGCCGTATGTAATTAAATGAGCAGAGGTTGGGGACTATTTTCTTCTGCGTATGGATAAACAACTGATGGTGCCCACGTTCTTTGTAATGAGGTCAGGTTTACATTTTAATTAACTTGTTTTTTCAATTGAAACTTTGCACTGTTAGAGTATCTTATCTTATTGTATTATGGGATGTCCTATTTTCATAGGTAGGTCACAATTACAACTCTTGTTGACAGTTGATTTGTTAGGGACTATTTTCTGCTGCGCATGAATACACATTTGGTTTTCAAACCGAGTGACGAAGCACATACGTATTCTCTGAAATGAGGTCACGTTTGCTTTTTTGAAATGAATGAATTGATATTCTGTAAAGGTTATCTTATCTGATCTTATTATGGGATATCCTATTTTCACAAGTAGGTCACCGCTCCAACTTTGAAGCTCCTGTATTAAACAGTGTATTTATGAGGGACTATTTTCTGCTGCGTATGAATACACGTTTGGTTTTTCAAGAGTCTTACCTTACCTTATCTTATCATATCTCATCTCATATTATTCTATTATGGGATGCACTGTATTCATAAGTAGGTCACCGTTCCAACTTTGAAGCTCCTGTATTAAACAGCGCATTTGTCAGGGACTATTTTCGGCTGCGTGTGAAAACACATGAGGTTTTTGGATGCAGCCCATCTTCTCTAAGTTCTATTATCATGGATTCTGAAGTGGATTTTTGTGACAAACAATACATAATATAATGCATGACACACATCTTTGCATATTTGAATGTGAAAAGTAACTCGTTACAGTATGAAAGTAGAGCTTGAACAACTCAAAGAGCCACAACGTTCAAATAAAGCAGGTATTTCAATGCGGCGCGTGTTCTTTCCTGCGCTCACCCGAGCTCAACCAGCCATTTTCCCTGCTCGTCTTCACTCCGCCCATTTCTCCTCTTCTCTCTTTCGCACTTTACATCCCTATTCCCTCTTTCATCCTCTCTCTCTCTCTCTCTCCCTCCCTCTCCCTCCCTCTCTCTCCCTCCCCAGAGGGAATGAGTAAGTGTATGGTTGAGTGGAGAGGAGAGGTGGGTCTTGCCCTCCCAAATTCTATTTCAGAGAAACTCGAGCTCCGAGAAGCATGGCTGCCTTCGGAGAGAGAGAGCGAGCGAGCGGGCGAGCGAGGGCTGGCCCGCTTTTACAGCTCCGTAAGCGGCGCGGGCGGCGCACGCCGCGCCGAGGTAAACACCGATCCCAGAGCCCATAAACACACCTCGCTCTGAGTCACATGACCAAACACACACACACACGTCAGCGGGGGCCGGCGTTCCCACGCCCATACATGATGCATGCCAATGTAAACACACATGTGCACACACACACACACACACTCAGATGACCTGTTCTTCCTTTCTGCTGCAGCTTGGGGTGAAGTGGCATGTGCGCACACACACACACACACACACACACACACATATATATATATACACACACACACGTGCATGCACGCGTGAAAGGAGCAGGGCTGGCAGAGAGGGCATGAATTATACATCCAGCCTGTCTTTATGCATTAGATAGAAAAGGGGGAGAGATGGAGGAGAAGAGATGGTGGAGGGAGAGAGGGAGGGAGGAGGAGAGAGGAGGAGAAGAGAGGTGGAGGGAGAGAGGGAGGGAAGAGGAGAGAGGAGGAGAAGAACATGGTTCCTCGTGATGAGGAGGAAGAGGAAGTGGAGTTGGAATCCGTTTACTGTACATCATTGGCCTCGAGATGGACATATGAGCTTGTTTAGGGGAGTGTGTGAAGAGTGTGTGTGTGTGTGTGAGTGTGTGTGTGCGTGTGTGTGTGTGTGTGTGTGTGTGTGTGTGTGTGTGTGTCCACAGCTGGATGGAGGGAATCGCTCCCAGCAACATATATCTCCGCAGTTGTGATGCTCATTGGTTCACAGTTCAAAGAGTTCTCGGAGTCCTCTGCAGATGCAGGAGAGAGAGATGCACACACACATGCACACACACACACACACACACACACGCACACACACACAGATGCACACATGCACACACACACACACACGCACACACACACACTACAAGGCTGCCGTTTTATCTTATTTCCCTTTACCGCCCGATTTTTCAGATTTGTCCGTTTTGGCGGAAACGAGCGAAGCTAAAGTGCTTTTGCAGACGTGAGAGGGAGAGAGAGGGAGAGAGGGAGCGAGAGAGCGAGGGAGCGAGAGAGCGAGGGAGAGAGAGAGCGAGGGAGCGAGAGAGCGAGGGAGAGAGAGAGCGAGTCTCAACGGAGACGCCAAATCAACAACATCGGAGGAAGCGGCGGCGAGGACCTCCTGCCTGTCACCGACGTCAGGAGAAATTCCTCACGTCTCTGAGGAGTCTGACTCCTCCAGAATAAAAAAAAATAAAATAAAATAAAACAAATAAATGAATGAATGAATGAATGAATAAAAATAAGCGGATTTGCATATCTTCAGAGTGAGGCCTGTCCAGGACTCTCTGGCAGCTGCTGTGATGCTCCCGTCACCGTGCTGCACGTCCTCCTTTTCCAAAATCACTTCCTCCTCTGATCTTATTTTCTTCCTTTGTTGGCGTCATGTTTGCTTCATTCCTTTGTTTGTAGGGATGAGAGGAGCTTTTATCACCTGGATTTGATCTGATTGAGTTGTTTTGGTATTTTTTTTGTTTTAATCAGAGACAGGAAGCTTGAAGGGGGCGTGGCAAAGTGAACGTTAATAAGCTCCATACGCGTAATGGAGAGCGGATTCCTCTGTTAAACGCTGAATGTAGGTCGGCTGAACTCTGCGCACTCGCTGGCCTCGACAGGCACGTGCTGCTGGAGCTGCTGCCCCTCTGTGCCCTCGGCGCTGCCTTAAAGGTCCAGTGCGCGAAATGTAGGTGACATTTGCCCCTTTTGTCCGTGCGGAGATGGAATCTACTGATCTTTGTGTGAGTGTTTAATCACCTGAAAGTACAAATGGGTGTTTTTCTTAGCTGAGCCCTTGAAGGAGCAGATATTCGATATTTGCATTGAGCAGTTGAACAGGTGTTCCTAATAAAGCGGCTGGAAATGTGTAGAATGGTAATAATAGTAATAATAATGATGATGATGATGATAATGATGATGATGAATATATTATTAGTAGTAGTTGTAGTAGTAATAATAATAAAACATCATAGCAATAATAATTGTTATTATAAACAAAATAATAATAATATACTAATGATAATAATAATAATAATAATAATAATAATAATAATAATAATAATAATAATAATAATAATAAAAATGGTGGTAATAATGGTGGTAATGATAATAATAATAATAATAATAATAATAATAATAATAATAATAATAATAATAATAATAATAATAATAATGGTAATAATGGTGGTAATGATAATAATAATACACAACTACTACTACTAATAATAATCATTTAAAAAATCAATCATTTAAAGTAAAGTAAGTGTTGTTCTGTTCAATGATGGAAGGTGGAGTTTGTTCAGCGTCGTCACACAGTTGAATCTTTCATCCTCTCAGGTCTCTGATCGTTTCTCTCTGTCACGACGACAGACCAGACTCAACCTCAACAGGTTTCTGGGGATTTGGGCGAAAAACAAAAGAAGAAGAAAAAAAAAAAAAAGCAACAGATAAATAAATCAGTGACGAGCAGCAGGGAGGACGGACCCGACACGAGCCGAAGCTACAGGCTTTGATGCGGGCCTTTTATTTTGAAGGGCTTCACATCACGATTCTGGCTTTAAGGATATTTTCCGCTCAGCGCTCAAAGACGGCTTCGCGTTCATTTGCGCGCTGAAGAGAGATCGATTTAGAAATCAGCACCAGTTGGGACTCAACATGGGTTTATTGTGCGCCCCCCCCCCCCCCTCCCCCCCCCCCGCCCCCCCGCTGTGATCCCTCGTGTGTGCTACACACACACACACACACACACACACACACACCATGTACACAACTGCAGGAAGTGTGTGTGCACATCCACACTCACTGCATTTGCATGTGAGTGGTGTCACGCTCACATCACAGGAGCGAAGTAAGACTCACAAAAGAGGGAGGAAGAAGCTGCGTACTGTGAATCTGTATCGTGTTACAAAAGTACACACAACAGGAAGTGGGACTATACAAATGCAAAAAGCCACACATTGGAAATGCAGCTTTTGTGTCTGCAGTTGTGTTGTGGATTATTCAGTTGTGTTGTGGATGATTCAGTCGTGTTGTGGATTATTCAGTTGTGTTGTGGATGATTCAGTCGTGTTGTGGATTATTCAGTTGTGTTGTGGATTATTCAGTTGTGTTGTGCCTTTGCTTTCGCAGATGTTCGGTGCGGAGGCGGTTGTGAATTGTGTGTTTGTGTTGTGGGTTTGTTTTTTTTTGTTTTTAAAATTTTCCCCGCAGCTTTGTTTTGGTGTCTGTGGTTGTGTTGTCACGTTGGTGTTGTGGTTGCTGCGACCTCTGTGGTTGTGTAGCGGCCGTTGTTCATGTGTTGTGGCTTTTACATTCCGGACGTCGGCAGTTGTGTTGGTGTCTTTGCATTCGCGCCTTTGCTTTGGCAGATGTTTTGTGTCGTGGCGCATGTTGTGAACTGCGCGGGTTCCATCGAGTCCCTGTGGTTTCGTGTTGTGTCCGTTGAGGTTGTGTTGTCACGTCGGCGTTTGTGTGGCGGCGCTTTCATGCGTCGTTAGGACTTTGTGTGTTTTCACTCATGCATTTCTATTGTTGCTTTTGCCAGTTTGTGTAGCGGCTGTTATTGTATGTGTGTGTGCGTGTGTGTGTGTGTGTGTGTGTGTGTGTGTGTGTGTGTGTGTGTACATGTTGAGGGTTGAGGCCTTTCTGAGGTGTTTTACACTAACGCACTTAAAGGTGCAGTGTGTAGGATTTGGTGACCTCCAGAGGTGAAGCTGCATGTTGTATCCGTCACCTCGCCCTCTGAACGTGTCATTAACAAGTCAAAACATGTTTCGTTTGTTTACTACTGTAAAAACATGGCCGCCTCCATAGAGAGGACCCACTCCTCATGTAAATATACGTTAAAGGGCTCTTTTAAAGGTACTGGATAAAAAAAAAACATTTAGGTGATTGTAGATTGATGAAAATGTCAGAATCGTACACACTTCACCTTTAAGTGAGACGTCTCCACACATCTGCACTAAGTCAAGGTCACACACACACACACACACGTGTGCACACACACACACACACACACACACACACACACACACACACGTGTGCACACACCTGACCTTCATTACAACAACAACAGAAGAAGAAAGACCAACAGTGACGTCCTGGAGGGGGCGCGCGCCTGGCGAGCGGCGACCTGCACCCGGCGCCGGGGATGTGATGTGCGGCGTTCCGCCCGCGGCCCTTTGAAACCGGATCGTCCCACAACTTCATATATTCTCCTCATCACGCCACCGTCCCACGGGCCGATCATTGGGATGCAGACGGCGGCGGCGGTGGATCGACACGCCACGCGACAAAGTCATCAACAAACGCCAGGCCGGGACTAAGACAGAGGAAATGGGGAGGTGCCGCCGCCGCCGCCGCCGCCGCCGCCGCCGCCGCCGCCGCCGCCGCCACGCCAGCGAGCGGGCGCCACTTCCTCATTACCGCCTCGTTTGCTAAGTGGCTCCCCAGGTGCGACAAAAAGAGGCCCTCGGAACAAAAGACCCGGCGCTGACACACGTGGCCTGTTGGTTCGCTCGGCTCAGCCATCGAAAAAAGATGGCTGCTCCCAGGAATGTTTCTGACCCTGCTGAGACCAAACTACAAGCTCCAGACTTCACATGCACCAAACATCCGAGTCTCCCTGCAGACTTGGTGTTCCTCTGCTGCGACAGGTGTTTCGCCTTCACACACACACACGCACACACACTCTGTGCAAGGCTCGTTCCCCTGTGCATCATTTTTGATCTTCAAATCATCACAACACCTTTCCAGCACCAGCTCCTTCTCACCTCCACCCACAGCTGACGAGCCTGAGCCGCCGTTACACAACTACACTTAGTGTGTGTGACTCTGTCTTCACACGCACGCTCCCGTGCGTCGCGAGTGTTGGCGGCAACGAGTGGAAATTAAAGGGGTGGTCCGTGGCGTTTCTTGCCGGCGCGGAGCAGCCGACATGTTGAGGGAACGGGTTCAAGTGTCAAGCGGAACATCAGAGAGCATTTTAAATCATCCGCTCGCACGGAATCGTTAGCGAGATACTGTCAGCTGCAGGCGAGCAGGATCAGGCTGTGCAACACACGCACATGCGCACACACACACACACGCGCGCACACACACACGCGCACGCACACATACACACTGGCATGCACACACTTTTGATCACAAACCTTAAATGCACACATGTACTATCACTTGAGCGTACCTTTTACACACATGCATGTACACACACACACACATGCACACACACACACGTCAACATGTACAAACACACACATCCAGAGAAAACGCATCTGCACATACCTGAGATCACAACGTGTGAAAAGCACATATCTACTGACTCTTGATCTTGCACATACACACACACACACACACACACACACACACACACACACACACACACACACACACACACACACACACACACGTGTGCAAACACACATACAAGCAGCATATAAACAGGCTCCATGTAAAGGATAAACTAAGACACCGACGATCACAGCGCACACGCACACATCCACAAAGCACTTGATCTTTCACACGCACAAACAAACAAAGCTGCAAACTCCAATAAACAAAACATGAAGATAAACAAGCGATAAAAAATGCATGAACACGCAAAGCGATGATCACAGGACCTAATGCATGTACTCTCTCTCACACACACATACACACACACACACACACACACACACACGCAAACACACACTTACATATGATCACAAACGCAAATGGACATACCTTCAATCACTGAATCACACACACACACACACACACACACACACACACACACAAGCTCGATCAGATACGACCTTGCATATTCAATTGCACATCTCAACACATGCTCTGTTGAACATGTGCACACTGTCAACTGTCCCGTGCACGTACAGTATCACACACACACACACACACACACACACACACACACACACGAGGGCTTCGTGGCCCCGTGTCTAATCCTGCTCCCCAAAGACTTTCCCACCTTGCAGATCAATAATTCATCAATCAGCTCTTCGATAACGTCCCTGATCAAACTTTCATGTGAGGGGGACGAGTGCGGGATTGATTTTAATAGCCAGAAATTAAAGAGGTCGCGCACATATGATGCAACATGCATGAGGAGGCGACCTATAGGAGACAGTTAGCTACATGAGAGTGCAACGGAGAGAGAGGGGGAGAGAGAGAGAGAGAGAGAGAGAGAGAGAGAGAGAGAGAGAGAGAGAGAGAGAGAGAGAGAGAGAGAGAGAGAGAGAGAGAGAGATCCGGCCCACGCCACTGTTCAATGGGACCCATGGAGTCGGGTTTTATACGTGAAGCTAGGCGAAATTTGCTTGAAGATATGCTTTTATTTTGAAACGCTTCCGTTTCCTGTGCGAGTCTTGAGAGAGAGAGAGAGAGAGAGAGAGAGAGAGAGAGAGAGAGAGAGAGAGAGAGAGAGAGAGAGAGAGAGAGAGACTCTTAACTATTCCGTGACCTCCTCTTCACTGAGTTCGGTGGAGATGCGGAGTGAAGATCCAGGTCCGGGGGCAAACGGAGGGAGACGAACGGCCCGCAACTCAACGGGAGGGGCAAAGAGCGGCAGGGGAGGGATCGCGAGGCAGAAGGGGGCGCACGCACATACTGTACATACATATGCTCACACAGGAGCCGACCACACACACACACACACACACACACACACACACACACGGGGTCATTCATCAACTCCGACTGGTGTTACAGCATCGCATCACACCGAGTTTGTTTTGTGACCCATTTTAGATCAACACGACATCAATAACGCTTCCCTCAGCACACACACACACACGCACACACACATCGTGAGAGTGTGTGTGTGTGTGTGTGTGTGTGTGAGAGTGGGAAAAAGCCGCGCACGCCTCGCTCATCTCCCCGACTCTGGGCGAGAGGGGCAGTCAGCGCGGGCTGTTTGAAGTGTGTGTGATCAAACAGGGATATGCAGCTCCACGAGCGGCTGCCACAGCCCGGACTCCTCACTGCCCCCAGAGACAGCCATACACGCCCCCTGTCAATGTTATCCCTTAACCCACACACACACACACACACACTCTGCACCTCAATACCCCCCCCCCCCCCACGCCTCCTTCCACTTCCACTCTCACGCTCCCCCTTTCATCCTCAGCTGCTCTTCTCCCACCTCTGTCCCTCCGCCGTCCCCCCACCGCCCCACGTCTGAAATCGGGTTAAAGGTACAATGCCAGGGGTTTTTCCTCAGGTTAAACGAACAGACGTGACGCGCAAGTCCAGATGGATTGGCTGGACTGAGCCCACCGGATGGGTTCGGTGGCGTGGTCCTCTGCAGGGAGGCTGTGCCCCGCTTACTGCCCCTTTAAAAGCAGGCCGAACGCGCGGCACACCCGCGGGCTGAAACCGGAGGGGTCCGACGCCGGCCCCCGAGACGACTTTACAAAAGTGTACAGATTTGCCGAGAGGACATCGACGACGACGACACCGGTAACAACAGTCAAAGAAAACATGGTGCATTAGTCCAGACCACGAAAAAGTATCTTCAACATCAGTCATTTATCGACAGATAAAACAATAATAAAAAAATAAAACAAACAAAACAATAATTTGATTTGCACCATTTCCTCTTCTTTCAAAAAACTTTTTTTTTTCCTTTACTCCCCAAAAACTCAGGTAGCAGCAAAAGCCAAAATTCCAAGTTCGGCAAATATCATCCACTGAGGTGCACGACCTACAAATACATCATTCTTACATCTCCTCTTCCTTCCTTCCTTGCTTCCTTGCTTCCTTCCTGTCTATGGCTTCCCCTCAGGCTTTGGGATGATTGGTGCCACACGTCAGCCACTTGTGTCCGTGAATCCACAGAGGAAGTAAAAAAAAATAAAATAAAGTGCAGACAGTCGCATTTTCTGCAGGAGCTGTGTTTGTTCAGAGGATGAAACTTCCTCCTCCTCCTCCTCCTCCTCCTCCTCCTCCTCTTCCTCTTCCTCTTCCTCTTCCTCTTCCTCTTCCTCTTCCTCTTCCTCT
>JAFBJT010108562.1:25482-61767 GCA_016785325.1 Chascanopsetta lugubris
GGAATCTGCAGCTAATGAGCGTTTGGTCATTTGCCTGATAAATGACTGAAATGATAAATCAATATCACGATAGTTGCCACATAAAAATCTGGTAATTGTCTCATCAGGCAGATTAAAGTTTTTTCAGCATACATCAACATGTGGATCTATTCATCCTCACAATGGGAGACAGATGCGACTGGTCTGATAACTGTGTGATGGCAGTGATTTTATTAAAGCTGCAGATGATCCTGCTCATGTTAAAAAATGTGGTTTATCACGAGTGGAACTGAGGAGAAAAAGAAAGTGGCCTGAGGGTCGTTGTGCTCCCACATAAAGAAACATATAAAATCTGATCAATCTAAAGGGAGTACAGACATGGCCACACATGGCTCCGAGCAGGTGTGAATGCTTTTTGACGAACGGAAAATAAAATAATTTAAATGAGAAAATGATTTTGGAGGTTAACATTTAATTCTGTGCTAATACAGTACAACCGTGTTTTTCTAAAGTTCATCTTGAGGTATGGCTTCTACCCGCTGTGAGGTGATTAAAATTTCAAACCATAAAGTTCTGCAAACAAACCGTCCTCAGTCCAGATTTTGTTTCTGCATGCATTAGTATCTTGTTGACACTATTCGTTGTATGTATTGGGGCAGCCACAATGAATAGGTGAAATGATTATGAACTGATTGTCAAAACTGTTGGCACCTTATTTGGTAGATGATTAATTGTGTCTGCTTAAAAGCACAGCAAGTCTCTTGAATTGGGAGCAACAAATGCACTGATATGTATTTTAATCTGTTCCCATAGCTTGTACGGTTTCTTTTGCTTTTATTTGCAAGTTCTTCAAAGATTTGTTCAAGCACATATCTAAATACTGCAAAAAATTATAAAACAGATTAACAGATAATTAAAATATTTGTTCGGTGCAGGCCGAGTTTTAACATTAAATATCAAATTTCAAAGCGCTTGCTTCAAATTCGCATTCCCTTTTTTTTTTTTAAAGAACAAGGTATAGTAAGGATTCATGAACTATGATAGATTGTATTTTCACACTTTAGCATTCCATACAAATGACACTATAGACCTCTGAAAATGTGAGAATGTTTCTTCTACGGCACATAAATGGATATTTTCCACCCTGGCCGCCCCCCTTGCACCAGCGTTTTCTTCTATACATTATGCATTTAATTTCAAAGATAGTCTGTGCATGTCCAGATGCTGGAGTTTCAGTCTCATTTAGTCTCATGTTCAAGCATTTCATCTATGGAGGAAAATCACATGGCCGCTGTTCTGTTTCCTCTGTTCTGCATAATATTCGACATGAATCGTACACTGTGGCCCCTGATTACCCTCTATTTTTATATCATCTTATGTCCACAGAGATTCAATTACTGGCTGAATATCCTTGATTTATGTGACCATTCAGAGCTGCCTGATTCAAAATCAGGAGGAAATACAGAAAACATGCATTCATCAGTGCTGGTAACTGCCATAATGAGGTGAAAGGATAGTCACGACTGAAATGGTTCTTTTGCCCATTTGGTGTACAATCATTTTCTCGTGTCCAACTATAGCCAACTTCATGTGTGGAAGAAAATGTATCTGTCGGTGTCCTTGAACTTTTGTCTCATTTAATAAATTCTAATTATATTAGAGCAAGAGAGTGCATGAAAAGACAATTTTTTTCTTCCTTTTGCTGATTAGAGTGGGCAAAAAATGAATGTATGGATCTACTTCTTTTTTCCCCCCGCAGAAAAGCTCATTCAGGCAGTGTTCACAGAAACGCAAGGGAAGTGGAAGGAAATGGTTTCGTCATTCACACTTTGTTTGAGAAACAGAGAGAACAAGTGGTCGTCCTCTTATGAGGAAATGCTGGTTGCTTTAAAATAAATACGTATTGATTATTTCATTTGTAACTGTCACATTCATCGGAGATAAGATCCCAATGAACCCAGAGAGACATTATGTAGAAATACTCGCCTTGATTACGACAGATTATTCTCTGCAAATCAATTGCCTCACCTGCACCATCAGTGAATTGTAGAAAGAGATCAGTTTTAAATTACTTCCCTTTTCCAAAGGGCCCACAGCGATGTTGCTGAAAGGCAGAAGGCTTGAGAGCTTTGACTGCATATCAGACAGGTACATCGACAATAACGTGAACCCGCTGACAATAGGTCAGACAGGCTATTCAGCTGAAGCTACTGGGGGGCCAAGGTGTCATGGACCTTTAAAACTACACATTCCTCTGCAGTAAGTGTGTCACCCGCTTCCTGTTTCTATGCACTGCAGAGCACCTCTGAATGGACGGCCGCCTTTGTGCGCCCAGATAATGCACTTCAATCATTCTTAATGTCATCATCGCTAGAAAGGCTCAGGAGCTGGGCTGAAGAGGCTTTATTCCATCCTAAATCCAGAGGAAGAAAAAAAAGTTTTGCTAAGAAGATTCCAAAGTGTGCTTGTTATGCACACACTAATTATACTGGGCAGCCATACTGAGAAGTAGGTTGCATGAAAAGAGATGGAAATGTGGAATCATGAAACGAGCCATTTTTGATGGACACATGTTTGTGGTCTCTGGGTGCCAAAGAGTTAAGCAGTCATGTTTTAATGGTTAAAGCCGATTTAATTCACTTTGCCGGGATATTTTCTATGCAACACTTAATATTCAGGACATGGCAGACTGCAGGGAAACCTTGTGGTGTGGTAATCAATTCCATACATCGGCTCATGCTGAAATGTTGAATGGCTAATTGACCACAGTAATGGTGCATGGCTGTGTGGTGGTGGACGATGGAGACGTGCACATTAAAAAACAATTAATTTCCAATACTAATGTCACTCTTGACTGCCTCTGCTGCCGCGTGTAAGAAGGAGCCATCACTGATAAGTCCTTTCATACTCCATCTAGGATTTGATCCAGGAAATGCAAAGTTAGGAAAGCTTTTGAACTTGTTGGATTAAGATTAAAAAACTAAAAAACTCTCTACATAAGACGACACCTGATGAGAATTCAGAGTTTTTTCCATTTTTGGCAGATGAGTTCCAAAAATATCACACCATCCTTCTATGCACCAACCACAAGGTCATGGCGTGGTTATGCACTGATTGCATTTTCTGTCTCAAGCCACTGAGTCAAATCGCTGTTACTCTTGTTTACTTAATACTTCAAGCTGCACCAGACAACTTTGCACTTTGGCAACTCCAAATGGCAAAGAGGAATCAATTTGAAACTTTTAGCATGAATCACAGCATTTCAAAACCACACACATCTCCGCTCCAGTTTATTGGTTGATGTAGTGGATAGGCAATGTTGGATTTGTTTTAGGAAAGAAAAATGAATGCTCTGGTTGATGAGTGCTTACTGATCTTTTTTTTTTTTTTCAAACATCGAACTAATAACTTCCATTTTCACAGACATGACTATTTTCCTTGATATGTCTCGAATTTAGTGTATCCATATCAAAGTGAAAATACCCCCACTAAGGAATTGGCTTGACCAAAGAATCAAAGTTCCTGTGTACAAATCTGTGTTTAAGCGGTGCATTTAATTTAGCGGAATACAAGAAACATCTTTGTTTCGTGTCACATTGTCAGGATAGGAAATCGGAGGAACCTCACCAGCTCATTTCTATTGATGAATGAATGCTGCTTTCTCACAGGAAAGCAAAATGTTTGCTTTATCCCAAAAACACAGAGAATAAAGCCGTTTCTAGGCAGAACAGCTCCTAAGCATTTGGTTGTAACCATGGCTTTTCAATGTTCGAGTCTGAGTGTTTGTCAAGGATTATTTATTCCAAGGGTCTATTTTGTAGTAAAAATAAAAACATCAGTAATGAACTATTCCTTTTCTTATTCCACACAATTACCTTGCCCTGCAGAAATCACAATTATGCAGGAGCATAATTTCCGGAGTTTGGCATAAAGTAAAATCAAGATCTAGCGATCATCTTTGCTCTATTACTTAAAATGTGCTAAGCATCTCTTGGCAGCAAATGTTTGGAAAATAACACTGTGAATAAATGCATTAAATTTGAAAAAGGCCCTGCATCATGCTCAGCCACTTGGTAAAGTACAGTTTATCCATTTTATTGTTGAGCCTCACCAGAGTGATTAGAGTTTGTGTGACTCGCAGTCTCACTGTTTGACTTTGCCTCTATTCCACAAATCTTGAGCACAATCACTTTGAAGATCAGAGGAAACATTTTACAGAGGCTAAATGGGGCCAAATTTAAGCTTAGTATGTGGCAACATTGTGTGGTGTGTGTTTCACTGGGGTATGCTGGGGTTCCATTGAATATTCAATGAGTAAATCCCTGCACATGGCTCCATGTCCAGGGAATACATCCATGCAAGCATTGCACTCGATCTCATCACTTTATAACAGTCTGAATAAAGAAGCAAATAATCTTCAGTGTACTTCACGAAAGACATTGATTAAAATAAATATTGCATTCCATGTATTATCCAAAACATAATTTATATAATATATGGATGAATGTAATTTGTTTGTTTCGCTGCATCTCAAGCGGTAAAAGGTGCAGTGTGTATGATTTAATGATATGTGGTGGGGAAGTTGCATGTTACTGTATATCCCTCTCCCCAACCGATGTTTAATAGAACCAATGGTAGCTCTCAGTTCCTGAAAAAAAAAATAAAGAAAAAAGAAAACATACATTAATGAATACAAATCCTAAGGAGTTAGGTTTGTCCATTCTGGGCTGCTGCAAAAACATGGTGCTACAACATGGTGGCCTCCATAGACATGACACACAACCACCAATAAAAGGCACATTCTGGGGTAATGAAAACAAGTCACACAATTTATCTTTGTAATTCATAGACACTCATAAAAATGTAATTAAACAACAAGCAAGTTATGTAGTATTAAATGGTCAGACTAAGCTTAGAATGGTGAAAATGTTATTATAAATGAATAGAGCCCATTTTATTCGACAAAAGAATTACGAAAATATAATAAACCGTGCAGAAATGGCCTGTAGTAGAAGCAGGAGTTTCAGTATTTGCTTTGAAGCTGAAACAGACTTCTATTAAAGAAGAACATTTAAGTAAAAAACATTTTTACAGCGTGTGCTTTAGTTACTAAAATAAACTCAAATGGTAATCACAGTCCAGTGCAGCCACGCGTGCCATTGAAAACGTGTAATAACTGTGACGGGCCTCATGTTCCCGGACTTGGCATCAGAACCCATTAAATAAAAACCCGACTGCACCACTGTTGTGCTCTTGTCTGAGGACATTTCAGCATCGCCACTGTGTCCTTGTAATTATTTTGGAGAGCATATTTGCTTTAACATGAGCTAAGCCAATGAGCCAAGACAGGGCATGTTTCAGGCATCTTCCTCATGACTAACTTGCATATGACACAATGTTCCCTGCGATGATAGATGCAGGTCGGCAGTCTGAAGCAGTGGGTTTTAGCACTGCAAAAAGGATCGGACATGATTGGTGCTGTGGAAAAGCTGACAGCATGAATTATGAAAGTCTCATTAGGGGCTGTTGCAAATGATTTATCTTGCTGCGAAATATGGTCATCCGGCCACATTTGCCTCCATGGTTACAGACTCCATATTGTGTTTTTCTGCTTGAATTTCTTAGTTGTGTCATATTTCGTGAGGAATCCTAACGCAGGCCAAACGATGACTCTATTAAACCGAAGGTCATTATTTGGTATGCCAAGCAAAATGGCTCAGAAAAGGACAAAGTATGCTCTTTGAAAATTGGCTGCAGCCGCAAAGGTGGTAAAAAATGTGTCATGTTTCGCACTTGACAGATGCATTGCTTGGCATGGTGGCGTTGGGCTTGGCAGTGAGCGCGACTGCCAGGTCATCTACTGGGGTTGTCTGTTTGTATGCAGTAGCCAAGAGCGGTTTCCATAGTTTTCCCTCAGCATGAGGTGGTATGCACACGGATGAACATATATAACCCATACATCAAGAGCAAATCCTGCTCGCAATCAAAAACAAATAATATATGTATATTCATTGGCCATAAACTTATGAGAACATATTTTGTTAAATCATTTAAACATAAAGACACAAGGAAGCCTCAGTGCTTTATGAAAAGCAATGTCTAGTGCCTGTACTTTTCGCATAACATGACTTCTGTCTGAAATGATGTCATTAGTAATCCGCTTCCATCCCTGTTTCTGTCGGTGCACAGTAGTCCTTTCAGTTGTGTCCCTGCAGCAGCCCCACTTTTAGTCACGGGTGGTTCAGCAGTGTTGCTCTCTGAAAAGCCTGGTGATTTTGCAAGTTAGAAGCTGCAATCTTGGCATTGCCTGCACTTTAAAATGCTCCATAGGCTGATCCATTTTCTGATATCATCAGGCAGCTGAGCTGGAACACCAGACGTTGCTCTCATTATCATGCAGAAGAGTGCATCTTTGTGAAAACCCCAAATTGACAACAAGTATATGAGAATCGTCTTTTGTTGTTGCTCTCATTTTTACCCCTCCCTCTTATTTAAATCAAAATGAGGTCTGCATTCTAAAAGATTGATAAGCAACGATGTGTTTACAATCATAGTAATGTGGCTCATGCTTTTGATTCTTTTGGTGCGGTGAATTGCTTTGTATAGATGGTGATATATGTGCCTGAACCTTGTGGGTATTCAATTTATACATGTTTGGATGAGTTGGAAATATATGAAAACAGACTGCGGAGGCCGGTTCCCAGAAGTGCATGGAGGAGAGGAGGAATGATCTGCTCGCAGCGCCCAGCAACAGGGCTTCTTGATCCAGTGCTTTGATAACGTCAGAGCTCCATCTAGGTTGCTTTGCGAGGTACTGCTCACAACCTTGTGATTTAGCACTGAGCTGGAAATTATCAATGCATTCTCCGGTACACACTCGTGTACTATTACATGTCAGAGGAAGGAAAATAATGCATGTGTCCTCTCTGCTTGCATCACAGTATTCTGAGTGCTCGTCTCACTCTGCTCGCTCCACTTTCAGGTGAGTTCACATGACTTTTCAATGAGGTGCAGTGGCAGTTGCGCAGAATTCTAATTTGGCTTCAATCTAAATCATTAGGAGAGTCAACAGGAAGCAAACAGATGGCAAAGGGAATATGATGGATAATTGTATGTCTCAGAGGACAAATCGTAATTTGTATCTGATTCTGTGCAACCCCCTCATTTTCTTAATAAAGGACTAATTGAGTTTTTTTAGATTGGCTTAAGCATATGGTCCCACCGATAGTGAAGGGTTTGTACAATGACTGTAAGGAGAGACATGGAGGATATCTGAGAAGCATTATGACATTGTGTCTGGACGGTAGTCTGAGTACGAGGCTTGAGCAACATCTGAGGCTCTAGTTGGAAGCTGAAGTGTAAGCTAAAGTGAGGTCCATCCTCATAACATCATTATCATCACCACTATCATCATCGTCTTTGAATTGTTTTCTGTTTTCCACATTGTAAAATAGTCCTTCACAGTTCTGTCACACAAAAAAACTAAGAAAATAAAATGTACCATTTTGCATCTAAAAGGTTGAAATGAATAAAACAGCAGTACAAAATAAGCAATTGTATATTTGGTGTATATTCTTTGTGTATGTATTCCTCTGCAACACATAACGAGTGATATATTTTTGTTTTACCCTGGAATGTATTTATTTTTCTAAATTTTTCTCCTTGCTCCATTTTATTTGACTTCTTATTGATTTATCTATTATTTATTGGGAAGAGAATAATCCATATTGAGAAGATTACATTTTCCGCATAGATGTCCAGAAATAATAACCTCCACAATTCAAGCAAATAAACAGGTGCTGTTGGTACAAATGCAATCTTACAGTATTACATTATACCACTGATGTTTTAGCCTGTAGATACTAATGATATTTGTACAGTTTTTTTTTTCTTTTTTCTTTGCAGTCTGGCATCTTTTCAATGTTTCACTATATTTTGGATGTGATTCATAAAGCATAGTGTATACCAGTGGGCTGGAAAACATGGACAACAATTATATGAAATATGCCAACAGTTTAAAATATTTATAAAAATGAAAAGCAAATTATTGTTGACTTAAAAATGAATAAATTACTGAAGGCACTGAAGTATGTCAGTTATGAGTTACACTCCTGAATGAGCTTATATAGGCCACAATCACTATATTGATACATATTGGACATTTGGATATTGTGATTGATAAAAATGGCATGTGATAATTATTAAAATTACTTTTGCCAAGCCCCAGCATATACTGTATACTACTTTTGACCAGCCAGACCTGCTCTCACAGCAAAGGAATTCTTGTCTGCATGCGACTGTACACTTGGAACATTTGGAACTTACTCTCTTACTGTGCTGCAGTAATGAAGTGCCTCTCATCAAGAGCTACATTTGTGACAGTCAGTCATTCAGTCAGGCAGGAATGCTTGAAAAGCAGTATATGAGGAGCACTCGTGACAGAATCTACTCATAGGGGCTTCTGAGTAAAGGCTCATTTCATGCAAGGTTAGACACATCAGTCATTGGACATGGGGCTGGCTTTTACTGCCTCTCAATAAGATTACACATGGAACGTGTTCTCACAGTCAATAAGAAATGTCTTCCACTGGACTCTGCAGTGTTATCACAGCCCACTGCGGTCAAAGCGTAACAATTTTTTGCATGCAGTGATTCAGAGCAGCACTGATGACAAAGGTCGGGGATGACGGTCTTTGATTTCCCTTTGATTTTGTGTGGGTGTTTAGAATATGCACATAGTAGCGGGAGATTAATTAATTAAGTCATGCATGAATATCATCGCAAATATGGCCACTAATTAAGCTTGAAAGCATCAATGAGCTATGATGGGTCAGAAAAGCTTTGCGCCTACCAAATCACACTCCTCGTAAACAGTTTGGCTCCGGCAGAAAGACAATGACCAGTAGTATTTGTTTACACAGCACTGGCACTGTGATGAAGGCCCCTGTTGCCACAACACATAGCATTGCCCAAAACTCTTTGCCCTGGCATTATTTGTTTTTCAAAATCATTTGCCGTCAGCAGCTGAGGTCACAGCCCGCTGGTGACTACACTGTTGTGGCTGCATTGCTAGTATTTGGAATGGGCATCATTTGTTACATTTTGGGCAATGGCTCTCGTATCTGCTTCACAGTGGCCACGGTTGCATGCGGTTTCTGCACACATTTCTGGCTTTGGTGAGAGACCCACCCCCGGAGATCAGTTTCCAGAGCTCATTCAAACAAAAGCCACTTTCTTTTGCCTTACAGAGCCGGCAGATATATCACATGGTAAGATAGACTTGCAAAGATTTCCTCATGAGACCAACCACCCAATCATTTCACCTGCCTAAAATTGAGAGGGAGGCATTCTCGTGCAAAATGGCTTAATCTCATTTGAGACTACTTGATTACTCACCTGATTTGTTGATAAGCCCTGACAAGCAGGCAAAATGGCTGCCATTATACACTGATGGCACAGCATGGTGGAAGCACGCAGTCTGTGCTTGAACCTTTTAAAAGTCCCTTTCATGTGTCTCACTTTAAGTAATTGCAGGTTTGACTTTGCAAAGCATGTCTACGTTGAGTGCCGATTCTATCTTTTAGTGAATAACAAGCATTTGAAGAAATAAAGCAAGAGAAATCTAAAATATGATTATGAATCAGTCTCTTTGAGAGGTATCACCAGTTAGTCAAAATTCACATTATGGAGACTCATAAGATAACTTTGAACTATTTCACTTTATATTGCAGTGATATCATGCAATTATAGAGACACATATTTCTGTACCTAGGGCCTGACGATTACATTTTATTGTGAGACAAAACCACCAGGGTTATTGTTGAGATCTATACATCAGATAAATGATGCTATGCTCTTAGACAGAAGCTATTTCCCACAAATTCCTAATTACTCTGATGGAGTTCGAATTTCGATTATAAGCCAAAATGAATGATGAGCGTAAGAATATGAAAGCAAAGGTCGGTGATCATACAAGTACTTCTCTACAAGCGGTGACTCTATATAGAATATATTCAATTCCAGTATGAAGGCAGGTTAATGCCGACATGTTCGTAAAAGGCATTTAATACAATACACCGACTGCAATTCCATTACAGTATCGGTACAATCTCCAGGACACACAAGACTGATCTGCCTGATCTTTGAAAATGCCAACCGGTCCCTCAGTTATTCCATGCAATTATTACCATCCATCCAAACTAACTGAGGTCTCTCTGTGAGACCTGTCCATCCACATGAAACTGTTCTTGAAAGCAACTCCTTGCTTCCTCACCCTATTTTATTAATATGTTCCTCAATTGTTGTCAGGAAAAGCTACACGCCTTTGACCTTAGAATTTACCTGCTAGAGTTACAAATGTCATTATTGCAAACCTGTATGCCAAAGTCATCCAAGCAATTCAGTGGCCCATTTCTTTATATCGGTGTATTTAATCCTCTGCAAATATGTTTCTGCATTTCTGAAAGGCAAGGTTGCTTTGGCATTACAGACAAAATTAAAGGTCACCGTTACACCTGTAGGAATGTTATATTTACATCTGGCCAACAAATAACACGTTTTATCAGTGACACGTGTCACTGAGGTTAAGTGTATGCGAAGGTGAAAGAAACGCTCATTACACAGAGAAGGAAACTAATAGAAACAGGGACTCTTTTTCTGCATGGTAACGGAACTTATGATTGCTTAAGCACAATAGCTGAACAGATATCAATCGCGACTATTGTAGCTAGCCCAAGCGAAAGGATAGACAGCTCATGAGTATTACACTTCAACGCCTCAAAGACACAGTTGTAAAGCTCTAAACACCTGGAGAGCCATGCTGTCAGATCCTGAGGAGATGCTTGTAACAGCATGTTAACAGCATCACCTGCACGTTCTCCTTTATTAAGACATTGTTTTGGGCTGCTTTGACAAATAACAACAGCCTGCCCCTCAAGTTATAAAAATTCTGGTTTGTGTCTCGTGTTTACCATTATATAGCCACAGGCTCAGATACAACCCTACTAGTTCAATAAAACCGTTGTGCGTATTTCGCAGTACTTTCGTGTTTTGACATCCTGCTCTTGCTCACTCTACCTCAGGCTTCCTGAAACACAACATTCGGATTATCATCTTGGTTCTGTGCCATCAACAGACTCCAATCTGATGCACTTAAAACTGAGACATCTTCCATAGTGAATTCAGGTTCAGATTTTTTTTGCCATTCTGTCCACGCTGATTTTCATGCAATTACTCAAAAGTCTCTCACGAAGCAACAAGATAAGGTTTGATTCATACGGTACCTCCTTTGAAATGATTGTCTGTCAACAAAGTATCTAACTGACATCCTGCCTAATGACTATTTTATAATCTTTTTAATGTAGCGTTGCTTCTGTTGTGTAGTTCATCATGAGCAGCTTGGAGCGGGATTAGATTAGGTGTGACTGGCTGCAGGGCATTACAATAACACTGCTTAATAGGCTGAGTTGATCAATGTTTCGTAGAGGTGTGGTGGAGTTATGATCAATGAGTTGAGACGGCAGTCATGTTGATTAGTGTTTGTAATTTAACAGCCCTAGCATCTGTACAATAGTTTCTCCATGATGCTGGGATTGGTTAACATCATTGCATCATAGCACTTATGTAAAACCAGTCAATCTGTGAACTGCTCTCTAGTTGGCAACATTTCCTGACCAAATGCATTCAGTGAGGTCTATATATCCCTGTATTATCAACAGTGGATCTTATTCTAGAACCATAACCCAGGCAATGTCAAAGGTAATGTCAAAAAATTCAACCCTGATAAAGCTTAACGGCATAAAAGAACCACTGGATGCTGTTGGGTTAGGGTTAGCTTTTAGTATTTAGTATTTTCACAGAACAGCATAAGGCCCCTGTTTTTGTAGGTTAGGGTTAGGGTTAGGGTAAAGTGATAGATATTCAGTCTGCTCAGTCACCTGCTGTTGTTCAACCAATGGTGCACCTTCACTTTTCTTTGACCAGTGTAGAGCTCACACTCTGCTCTCTCCTTGATTAGAGCAATGCAGGTATGGAGATGATTGAATTAGAGTGAAGGACATGATAACATGCCTCTGACGCCAGTTACTTTGTACCGGTTAAATCCTGAATAGAACAGTCAGCATCAACGTTTGCCAGAAGTCATTTTGCCTCCCAGGTGTTTTTGTGTTTAATCACTAGACTTTCCTGTTTAATTGTCTTACGCAAACACAAGCATGGCAATGTTGTTTGGGTGCAGCTAAAAAACACTTCTTGCCTTGATTAATTAAAACATTTTTTTGGCCTAAATCTAATCACAGAACATGTTTGTTGGTATGATTTGGTATGCATAGATCAAATGGCTGTCTGTCTTTGAGTAATCAAGTGATTTACCGTATAATTAGACACAAAAATTCTAGATTAAATGACAGAGGCTCTCTGTCTCGGGAGGTAAAGCTTTTTCAAGGCTCACAGTCTACAGCAGAATACGCAGAAACCCGAAGCTACGAATCACATTAGAAGTGATGATTTAAACATCCTACTTATCAATGGCTGATGCATTGAATCGTCTAATGTACTAACATAAGTTATGTGTGAATTTGTTGTTGATGCATCACCTGCATTGCCTATTTGCAAATGGTATAATCACCTCATTAGGACCACGCTGGCAAAAGTAATGCTGGTTTTTAACTAAGAACAAGAGTTTACAAGTGATTTGCATGAGCTACTTAACAGAGTAAATTATGAACCTTGTTTTGCAGTGTCACCGTGACTTTAGACAGCTGATGCAAATTCCTAAACAGAATGCAAATATCCTAGCACCACTTTTCTCAGTGTGGCGCCATTGTCTCTTTGTGCCCGTATGGTAAACAAAGAGGGCGTGCATTACAATGAATACAGCTCAGAATACATTTGTCTAATCTCAGAAAGGCTCACAATGTTTTTGGAAAGGCTCAAAAATATACAAGTCAAGTATATACATCCAACAAAGATGCCTGACAAACTGCTTAAGAAACTGTGGATCAATAGCATGTTATGTCCATGACCCCCCTCCTCTGTGGCTTTCTGATGGCTTACACATTTTTAATTTCATTACGTTTTACTTTTTGTTTATTCGGGGTGTGAAAGGGGGAGGCTGGGAGGAAGTGAGGGAGGAATGGAGGGAGAGAACTGGTCTGACAAAGTGTGATAGCCTTAAAAAAACATGATGTAAGTTTATTTGCATGTTTGCTATGTGTCTACGCTGTGCTTTCAAGTTCAATTAATACTTCCAACTCACCGATTTATAAATTCGTTGCATTGTTCTATGCCCTAGAGTTAAAAAGAACAAATTAAATACAATCTTGTGTGGTCTTTGTTTCTCGCCATGTATTACAGTCACTTCAAACAACTTGAAAAAAAAACAGAATGTAATAAGCTTCTTTTTGTTTCTCTCAGAAGATCATGTTTAAGTCTAGCTTTCATATGAACCTCTATTTTGTCCCATAGAATATGGAATGATCGGAGAGCATACTGTAAAAAGTCAGCGGCCAAGATCAGTTCATGACACAAAGGCCCTGCAGGAGCAAGCTGAATCTGCTAAATTTATGGCACAAACTGGTAATACAATAGTTATCTTTCTTTATTTTGTCAACTAAACTTAATTTCATCATGCATGCTCTCTCTTGTACTGCACCTTTTTAAGTGGAAATGTTTTGCATTATTATTTTCTCATTCTCTATTTCTACATATGAACTAGGGCTGATACATGTTCCATCTCTATGAATATTTGCTTTAGGATATAGGATTTAATTGGTTTTTTGTGGGTCTGTTGGTTTTATTTTTTGGTCACATAGTGAGTTGGCAAGTGGATTACCCATATGGTATATTCATCGAACATTAATTTAACAGCAGTTCAAAACTAAGACCCAGGTGTAGTTAATAGTTTCCTTCAAGGTGAGATGAATTAAATGTCATTCAGTGCAAAAAAGAAGAAACCCACCCCTTCAGCCAAATATGAAACATACTTGGCAAAAGCTGAACTGATAGATTCTGCCCTAGTGATAAAATGTGGCTTAATCAAGAGCAGCATTAAAAGCTGAAGTGATCTAAAGGCATAATGACATTTAGAACATACCATCTTTCCATATTTAATAAAAGTTTCAAAAATGTAATATTACACAAGAAGCAAGATTTGGCTTTTATTATCAAGTAACTTTTTTATCTATCCATTTTTCTGTGGGTGGGTTTCGCTGTAGCTGCTGCTGAGATTATTTCTTTTACTTTGGGAGGGCGGGTGTTTTTTCCATGTGTTCCATTTAAATTGCTGTCATTGATTTGAAAACAATCACTTCAATATCATTTTATTTTGCAACACACCATACATATTGTACAAATGTGCATCTACATACAAATACTAACATCCATTCATTAACGTCATTCCCCCATTTTACACACACTGAAGGTATGTTGTTTCCCTGTCCAGTCACGTTGTGCTTTTCTGTTTCTCATTCTCACACAATTTACTCTTCCTGTACTGCCTCATTTAACAAATTGATCCACCTTTCAGTCTATTTTATGATCTGCAAAATAAAGGGCAGGCTTTAGATCCCTATTTGGCCGAATCTGTGTGCCTGTTACAACACGCTGAGAGAACAATTTAAAGATATATTGTGCTCACAAAAAAAGGGATTTGATGACTTCCAATGACATAAATGTATTCAGAGCTGCAATTGAGACTGTATTTCTCTGTAATAGATTATACCTCTGATGCACAAAGCCTAAAAGAGAATGACTACATCACCTGCGGGTTAACCATAGTCAATTATTTGGTGGCTATTCTGATGTAGGGATTTGGCTGTCCACTGGCTTGTCACCAAATAATTTATTATCTTTTTTATTCAAACAACCATGACTTTGAAAATCACCCACTGCCTTATTATCATAAAAATACATGTAAAAATTTCGCACAGATGGCACTGTTAAAGCTTCATCCAGCCTTTTGTGGTTTTTTGGTCTTTGAGCCTTTTGTTCCATGAAGACTGAAATGCTCAATGTACCTCACAATCTATGGCTGTGATGGCGGCCATCTCTTTTACTAACTGCTACCGTACCCTTCTAATAATAATGATATGTCTGCATGCAGAGTAGAGCTACTTCAAAGTCTGCCAGCCAGAAATTTCCATATGGCCTCATAAGCCTGGACCACAGAGACGGACTAAATTTTGATGCCATGGCTAAAACATTACTGTTACATTTCCTTAGGGGAACTCGCAATTGAAATTTAAATGTAGTGGAAGCAGTCTGCCACCTGCTGAGTAAGAATCATCTCACTTCCTCATTAATTCACTGCATCTATGCGAGGATACTGATTAGAATGTATTCAAAAATGGTTTGAAAACCTCCATTAAAAAGAAAATAATAATATTAATAAAAGAGAAAATTGCTCCACTGTCGTCAAGGAAACCAGACGGTTTGCTGCAGTGCAAGGGAATCCATAACTCTGAACTCTCTCTGTTTCTCTCTCTCTGAACTAACATCCATTAAAATCCATTTTATTTTCTCAAATGTTGTCTCCTCGTGCATGCCACCATGTATTATGAATTTATTTTTGTTGATGCTGATTTTCTTGTTTCTTTATTGGGTTTCATTGAAATGCATGAAGTATTCTGTTTATAGAGATACAGTGAAATAGTTAGATGTGACAATGTCTACTGCTCATTCATATATACGTAAATATCAAAGCTATAGCTTTTTTGTGATCTTTGCATAAATGCACTTTTGATCCCACCTCCACCCGAAAGACTTCTCATGTAAAACCCACTGATTACAGACACAACACTGCATTGTGTTGCATATGAAAGAAAACACCCAACGCAACTAAGCCTCCAACTTAAGTATTTATCAAAGATCACATAAAGGTGGCCCAAAATGTACAATAGTGTTTTGTAAGTAAATCGTAAAGGCTCCCCCCCTCCCCCCAACGTGACTTATGTTGACCCCCTCTCCCACTTTGCTTAACCCCCTGTCCACCTTGCCCCACCCTGCCCTGTAAGCCCCGCCCCCGGGACCATATTGCTGCATTTAACTAGTGTCACCCTTCTCCCACACAGGTGAATCAGGTGCAGAGGAGTGGTCCCAGTGGAGCTCATGCTCTGTAACTTGCGGCCAAGGGTCGCAGGTGCGAACAAGAACATGTGTCTCACCATACGGAACTCACTGCAGCGGCCCTTTAAGAGAATCAAGGGTTTGCAATAACACTGCCCCTTGTCCAGGTAGTGTTAGCCGCAGATTCTTGAATATTCATGTTTTGCTCATTTTGTTGTTGACATGGGAGGAAATGTGTTGCTGTGTTCTAACAAAAACATCAATGTGTCTGTTTAAGAATGTATTACTATTAATACTGTAGCTATTATTATTAATCTGATGATTTCTTTTTATATGTTATTTTGTGAATGTGTTTTTTTTTGCCATGATCACTTTTGTGTTTTCCATTCCATATAACTGTTTGACAATTCATCAGCATTGAAATGGTCAAATGACATGAGGTTGTGCATGGAGCGCAGGGAGCCACAGATACCAATATGTCATCAGCTTCATTTCTTAAAGGTCAGCTGTGCATTTTAAAATAGTTTGACAGCGTCTCTTCACACAGGCTTTAAGGCATTTTCTTCCTCAACCCAAACAGGCATGACAGATGAGTCACTGGTAGTCAGGTATCAGAATCACATGCTTCTCTAAGGGGCGACTGCAGAGCGTTAATGTTTGTCTGGGTGCATCTGGTAGGAGAGCCGTGGTGTTTCAAAGCAGAGTCGCCATTTTGGGGGGATTGTTTACACACACAAACATACTGATTTCGTCATGAGATCCAGAACTCCATGTTCAGTCCAGATATTCAATGGCACTATTATGTACTTCTGAGAACACAGACTCCTCATTAGTTTTAGCTGATCACAAATGCTGCAATCTTCATCCACCGACATTCTGACCGTGGATGGATTGCTCTAAATCTTTTTTTTTACTTTATTTTTTTTTTTAGCTGTGGCCATTAAATAGTTGAGGGTGGCAGTTTATGGTTACTCTCCTGTTCTGTATGAGCACTAAAATACATAAAAAGTGAGAATCAATTTTGAAAAGAAGCTTCCTTAACACCACCAGTCTTCTCGCTGGCAATTAATATTTAGCTCAGATGGCATTAGGGCTCCTATAGCTCAAAAAAAATTATATAAAAAAGCAATTCAGCCCAATTCCAGGTATGTGCATCAAATTTGCATAACGAATTATTTTACTTTAGCATCTGAACTCACAGAGCCCCCCGTGTGAATTCATTATTATCTTTGATTTATCTCAGGAGCTGCAGCCATTAGGCTTTTGCTCATGGCTAATTATGGACCGGAACTTTCTGTCACATAATAAAGCAGAAACGGTTATCACAGAATAACTAGTCCGTAAAACTCTGGGAGACCTCTAAAGCAATTTTGACAATACTTAGTCTGTATTACAATTTTCTTTTCATCATCAAAAGGGAATAAGAGGTGGGCATTAAGATTAGGGTGTTCTTAAATGATAAAATGTCACTATTGTTAATTTATTGTATTGTTTCATGGGTTTTTGGTCAGACTATATGCAATACACTGTGGTCCTCCAGCACTGATAAATTACACTGCCTGTAATATCTGAAATATCAGGGTGTAACATTTCACTTACTTATATTAAAACCCCAGCGCTGGGCGCATAGTGCTCATGTTGCATGAACCACACATATAGTTAGAGTTGCAAAATGCAACATAAAAAATAAAAAAAATAAAAAAAATTCCCACCTGGCACCAAGCCACACGAAACACACTATATGAAATATTCTGAAAGGTAAACAGGCCGATTTCAAAATGTCTACAATCTGCCAATATATGAGGATATCTGCGAAACAGAGCGTTTTTTAAATTAAAAGTAGACAGCCGCAGTCTTAAAGGAACCTCACCTTACAGTCACCATTGCAGAAAACATCAGTGTCATCTTGTGAATAATGGCTCCGGCGCTGCAGGCTGCAGATCAAGCGCGGTGAAATTCTGTGGGCCTTCATACGAGCTGTGATCCTTATTTATCCAACAGAATGCATCTGTCAAAACACAGCAACATTTTAGTTCTGTGAAATATCCCTTTTGAATGAGCAGCCCCCACCCCCAATCATAACCCAGCATTTTTTGGCTGTCTATCATTTCTCCTGAACTGTAGTGGAGAGATGACTGAGAAGGAAAACAGTCCACTCTATACCAACCCTGTTAATATTTGACATTTCTGCAGCACAGGGTTTTACGTCCATTGTTGGTGTTTTCAGCCATATTGGAATCAGTGTGATGCAATTAAACTGTAGCTGTGGATTAAGCGAGATGAGGTCAGAATCAAAATTCAATATTCCTCTATTAGACCAGAGAGAATGTACTCATTATATTGTTGATAATAACCTATAAATAAATCTAACGACCTTTCATTACGTTGCATAGCAAGATACATGTGGAATGTATGTTTATGATGTTGAAATCATTTACTGACATACCTCTTCACAGTGCATCTTTAAAGTCAGTGCTTGGGAGTGGATTCAAACGGGGAGTGGGTCTCACTCACAAACAGGGTCTTGATATTGACATTAATAGAAAATAAATAAGTTAACGTCAGTATGCAGTCTGACGCTTGTGAAATGGCAACACACTGCACTGAAATCACACCTGGCACAACTTTCACAGTAATAACACGGGGGGTAAAGTTGTCCGTACTTCTGTAAAACACAAACAGACAAGTGTGTAGCTGTGGATGTAGCCACAGACCCAATATCTAGTATTTGTAGCATCAGCCACTTTTAAAACGATTTCCCCAGCCTAGGTGACCATTTAGCGACAATAAAGAACTGATCAACTACTTCCTGTTTGATTACAAGCGGATGAAATCAAATAGTTATGTTTAAAACGTTGGACAACTCCATACCTGTGCACTCCGGTGAGGTTGCAACTGCACCGCTGTGTCAAATGTCATTAACGAGCCGACTGGCGGCGCATGCCCAGACATGTCTCTTTACTCATGCCGTGGACCCTGTCAAAATAAGATGCAGGAGGGGAGTGTCACATAATGGGTTTATGATGATAGCAGGCTTCTGTAGAGCGATGAAACCAACGCACGCAGATATTTGTGTACATTTTATTTACTTAAAAGATGTGATGATAAATAAGTGTGGTTTTTAGCAGCATAACCTGAAACTTTTTTAAAAATCTTTATCATTAAGATGTGATAGTAATGATAACCACAACAACAGCCATAACAATAATTCTAAAACCATTAATTGATGAGTAAAAAATACTATTACAGGCATGAAGAAATAATATTCAAAGAAACTAAAAAGTTCTAAGGAGGAAGTTTAATGAATTACAATAAAGAAAGAAAGAAACAATAATAACAGAAATAATTCCAGTGAGAACAAGTAATAGCATCCTGTATGTCTTCTGTTAATGCTGTTGTAAGAGACAAACATTTCCAGGTATTCAAATTATTGCACACCAACTTTTGTTTGAGGGCAAAAGAAAATAAGTAAAACTGTCACTAAGCCTGCACTTATAATAAATCAGGGCGCGCCGTTTTGCATTTTGAAATTGATTATGACACTGCCATTAAATTCAAGGAACTCTGCGAACCTGAAGGACCTTTGCAGCATTATATGAACAAGAATGACCCAGTGTGCAGTGACACCAAGCTTCCTTTGCATTGTGCAAATATAAGAACCAGGTGCAACACCGTGCACAACAGACTCAAACTGCGGCTTTGTGCTTTGCAGTGCAGATTTGATACTAAATCTAAAACAACCAGGTGGCATCAATAAAGAGGCTGGAAGCAAAAAAAAATAAAGTGCTGCATGATGAAAGCAGTTGAGCAAAGGAGGCAGAGTAACAAGTGAGAACCACCTTGGATTGATATGAGACGACCAACCAAATCCCACTTCACCACAAATTAATGACAACATTCTTGGCAAGCGCGCCCGCTTTGGCCACCATCTTGTGCCGGTCCAAGAGTTTCACCTCTAGCGGCACGGTGCGACTGCTCATGGCCGCCCCTGTAAATCATGGAGGGAAAACCACACAAAGCAGCAGAATCCTATTCCATCAGTGGTGGCCGGCTGCTTTGAACCCAGACATTTTCAAAGTAAAACGCCTCAGCCACCACGGGACACTTAGCTAAAAGCATCAAAGCTGCGCCTAAAGGCACCAGCTGGGACAGACGGTACCACCGCTCCCCCTTCGTGACGGACCGTCGGCCTGATTCCATGATCCGACCGCTCTGTCACCGATCCCGAGATACGACTATTGTACTATTGCAACCCCCGCGACCTCTCTGCAGACAAACCATCGCCTTTTTGTAAACAAAGAGGTCGGACAGGTTTCCTCCCAAGCATCTTAAATCCCGTTTGCTATCAACAGATGATAAAATGCCCAACGATCTGTGGTGCCTGCCTCCTTGTTCCCATATATTTTATATTGCGCCGCAGTCTTTAAAACCCCTTCGCTGTGGGCCACATTTTATTGTCTCGTCTCAAATTCACAGTTGCAATGAAGTTTGATTAAATATGATCTAATCTACTCTAATCTGAACATTATGTATATACACTCCTGCTCCCACGTCAGTTTCCATTGCAACTCCCCGTGCGTCATTTTAGCTCCTCAGGAAACAAGGAATTAAAGCAAAAATGTCTTTTGTGCATTTATAGCATCTTTACATGCGGTGCTTAAAAATAGCCCCATTGTGATTTGAGTGTAATGCAATTTCCATCTACTTAAAGTTTATTTTGAAGCCTTTAATTGTCTGCAGCAAATGCACTCCAGATGCATATATCCGTGGTTATCTATCACTCTCAGATCTACTGTGCACTCATTAATTTCACTGTCTACATTTACATTTGTGGGAACAGTGTCAGCGCCGGGGCAAGAAAAGAAATGTATCACATCTGATTTACATATTTGCCTTTACAAAATAAAACTCAAATAAACT
The DNA here is from genome assembly GCA_016785325.1 of Chascanopsetta lugubris. Classification (NCBI taxonomy): domain Eukaryota; kingdom Metazoa; phylum Chordata; class Actinopteri; order Pleuronectiformes; family Bothidae; genus Chascanopsetta; species Chascanopsetta lugubris. The sequence goes on from JAFBJT010108562.1 coordinate 46,444, forward strand.
CTGCATTTCTTAATCTCACCATCCCCCCACCCCACCAGAAGCCAGTTACACACACACAAAGCAGGACGCAAAATCACTGATGCACATTCTACAGTCGCTGCCTTTAGGATATGTTTCCAATTTAAATTTCAATATTTTTGATAGAACAATCGCAGCGGCACCACATCCCCTGTGTCCATACAAAACATTGTGCCACATGGGATTTAGAGTGATTTTTGTGGAGGGGCTAATTATTATTCTTTGAAACTTTCTTTGCATTAATCACCCACTGGCATAATCTTCAAAATAGGAGTTTTGATGATAAACTTCCCCCTTTGAGTTTGGACCATGGCGGCTGGTTCCTGCTCCGAGAAGCCGAGTGGCTGCAAATCATCGGACAAAACATTATACTTGGCCTATTATTCGGAGGTCTGGGACCAGGTTAAGTGCCGTCCCCTCGCTGTGTAAGAAGGATTTAGTATGTCGATGTGATGACAGTTTGGCAATAGCCTGTGTTAACCCAGAGCTTCTCTGCTGTAAGTCTAATTGAGAATAGCCCTGCTACTCACCACCAGGTTAGACTGCCCTTCATGATGAAGGCTGCATGTGTATTCAGCATGCAGCGCTGTGAGTGGCTTAGCGTTTATTACCAGTGAGCACACGATGATGAAGAACGCCACATGCACAGAGCTGACTGAAGCTGGTCTTGCACACGTCGTCTTGCACGCCCAGTGTCTCCCTTGCATTAGTTTTGTTGGTAATTATTTTTGATTGATTTTATTTCATTTGCGGCTCGGTGCAGTTTGTTATGGCTTTGTTTATGCTGCAGCGGGGACGGGAGGTGGGGGGGTGGGGGCGATGGGGGGGGGGGACATCGATTAGGCCTGACGCCTTTTCTGTGCCCGCAGTACATGGTGTATGGGAGGAGTGGTCACCGTGGAGCCTGTGCTCATTCACGTGTGGCCGAGGCCATCGCACTAGGACTAGGATGTGCGCGCCTCCCCAGCACGGAGGCAGGGCCTGTGATGGACCCGAGACCCAGACTAAGCTTTGCAACATAGCCCTGTGCCCAGGTATTATCCGTTTGCTCTCTAAAATGCATTTGAAGTATTAATCCTCATCTCTAAAAGGCAAAGTAAGAATAACACAAATCACAGAGACGATGATAAACACTTTTCAGAAGTTCCTCTCTTGACGACGGCAGCAGTTTCGCTCCGTGTAATCATTAATCAATACAATACTGCAAAGGTGAGTAAAAATTAGAATGAATGACTGCATTTAAAGCAATAGTGCTGACACAATAATGCAGTTTAGGAAAACCACTTCCGTCAAAATCACTTACCAGCCTGTGAGTGGTAAGTAGATTAGTGATGATGAGTTTTCCCACACAGTAAATGTTAGCTTTACCAGACTGAGTGAAAACCACTCAGTCGCAGATGCTTTGCCTCTGCCCAGACGTGGACGATGGAGGACAGGAAACAAATAGTGTCTGCAGTTGTGCTGCAATGATAATCAAATATGAGCATATTCCATCCAAACACATCTAATGTTTTATTCTCCTTTTGCATGTAGCTCTATTTGGAAGATCTCACTCCAGAGGCAGTGCAATTTCCAAGTCGTAATCTGATGATCTTTGCTTTTCACTTCATGTGTTGTTGGCTCTCACGTCTGCGAGGGAATAGTGATCTGAACATCTCCTCCACTCTTCTGTTCTGCCCTCTTTCTTTCCCTCCGCTCGGGACTCTCTTGTTGGGTTGTGCTTGGTGCCTCAGTGGATGGACAGTGGCAGGAGTGGAGCTCTTGGAGCGATTGCTCGGTGACCTGTGCCAATGGCACTCAGCAGAGGACCAGGCAGTGTTCAGCAGCCGCCCATGGGGGATCTGAGTGTCGCGGTCACTGGGCAGAAAGCAGAGAGTGCCATAATCCTGACTGCACAGGTAAAAAAATCCTGAGCCTCTTAATTCTATATACCCACTTTGATGTCTAAATTCAAACATTCTGATTTGAAATAGAGGGGGGCGAGGGGGGGTGGCGGAAGACAAACATACCCTGTCCCATTTAATCATTATTTTAACCACAAGCCGCTTAATCACATGAAGTCTGGATTAAAAATCAAGATTAAATATGGAGTCGGACTCGTTGTGTCGCATGCAGACAAACCTCAGAATCACAATCTGTGCTCGAAGAATCGAGACTAATGTTTAAGACCATGCTCTATCAATTGGATTTGCCAAATCCAGTTAGTTGTACTGTATGCCTTTCACAAAATGCAGGGTTAGCTGTCCAAACTGCCTGTCAACATCACAGGAGCATTAGAGGCTCAAAGATGTCAGCTTAGCGGTCTCCATCAGGCTTCCGATTGTCTGATCGTATGAAGGGCCCGAGTGCTCCCATAATCTCCTGATGCAATTTTTCACTGTAGCTGCATAAAACCGCACTTTTTCCTTTTCCTTTTTTCTTACATGTCTTTGTGTGGCAACGAGAACGCTCCCCGAAAAAAAATTGTTGGAAGTCAGCGGGGTTGTTGCGTAACCAGTCATCCAGCCTTATGGTCTTTGGGACGACTAAAGCAGCAGTAACAACGAAAAAATAAATAAATAAAAAGCTGGCGAATGTGTATTTTTAGGTCTGTGCATGATAACAGAGCGGGAGATGCTGCTGGGTGCCTCACTGTGAGAGGATGCATTACACTATTTGTTCCTTTAATGAGGCCCAGCATTTCTTATGTGTTATCATCACGAGAGATATTCAAGAGATGACACAGAGACATCAGCCATTCTCACACACTGGGCATCTTGGAATAGTTGGTATAGAGCCCAGTGTGAAATAAAAACAATTAAAGGTGCATCGTGTAAGATTTGGTGACATCTAGAGGTGAAGTTGCATGTTGTATCCATCACCTCACCCTTCTGAACATGCAGGAGAACCTATGGTCGACTTCAGTTGTCATTCAAACTCAAAAGATGATTAGTATACGTCCACTCTGGGCTACTGTAAAAACACGGTGGCGCCCGTAAAGAGGACCCGCTCCTCATGTAGATATACATTAATTGGATCATTTAAGGGGAACGGGGGAAAAACACATTTACGTGATTATTAATCCATGAAAATGTCATTAGGTAATTGTTTTGCAATATTTTTACAAGTGACAAGAATGACCATAATCTTACACATTGCACCTTTAAGTCAATATTGACATCATACACTTACTTTATGATCTCATTTTACTGCCATAGGATAGAAATGTGAGTGGCTTCCACACTGAGGTCTCTGGAGCGCATGCATCCGTCTCATGCAGGCTTCTCGGGCCTGTGGACAGGTTTAGCCAAAATAACACACACACACACACACACACACACACACACACACACACACACTCACACACACTCAGTGGCTACTGCTTCTTTTTTTCTTTCGGTGGAAGCACGACCTGACAGAGGTTAGTTGTAGGACATGAAACAACCTCACACGTGTGAAGTCGGGGGTAAGTGGAAGGTTCAGACGAGTGCAGAGTGTGTTCGCTGCTCTCACAGTGCTGCACCTCTCCGTTCAGACAAGGGCATGTGATTTACTGCAGCGCTGAAGGGGCGCATCTGTTTTTTTTTTTTTGTCGAATGCACAATTTAAACTGTGTTCATTATCACAAGGGCATAAAACATGGTGCTGCTTTGGAAACTTCAGCATAAATGAGTTTTGATATTGGCAAATAATCACCTCTCACAGAGCAGCTTCTGCATGGGGCCATAAAACAATCTCCTGCTTATTCGGAGTAATCTTGTTCATTTTTGGGGGGAATATTAACAGCAAACGGCGCTAACGTACTCGTTTAGAGTTAACTGCTATATTGTGGGTGCCGCATGGCTAATTGGGGAGCTGCAGATAAGGGTTCACCTGATGCCGACACATGGCAGTGAAAATTCGAAGCAACTTAACCCGCCACGCTTCTGTTTTAGCCAACGGCCAGTGGAACCCTTGGGGTCCGTGGAGCGGCTGCTCTAAGTCGTGCGATGGCGGGTGGCAGAGGCGAGCCCGCGTGTGTCAGGGGGCGGCGGTGACCGGGCAGCAGTGCGACGGCAACGGAGAGGAAGTGCGAAAGTGCAGTGACCAGCGGTGCCCAGGTGAGCTGCGGGGGTAATGAGACTTCACGGCGAGTGACCACGGGGGGAAGTCAATTGAAATGGGGGCGAGATAATTATCAGTGTGTTGTTGAATGACATGTCTCATTACACAAGATGATTCAAAGTGAATGTGAAGAGGAAATGCAAATGAGCAGCTAAAGAGGAGAGGAGAATAAGAATGGGTGCATTATATTGGTCACGGACCATGCCAGCGTCATTAAAGTGCCCTCTCCAAAATAATCAGCCTGCATTGAGTACATTGTTATTGCATAAAAGTGCTTAACTATTATTGCTATTAACACGGAGCCCTCACGCCGCAAAGCTGTGATTTACACAACTCCACGTGTGTAATTGCAGGAAATCGTTGCATCATGTTGGAAATGCAGAAAAAGCCGTTTGCACTGACTCTGTGTCTCTCGCTGCTTCTCAGCCCCGTACGAGATCTGCCCCGAGGACTATGCAGTGTCCATGGTGTGGAGACGGACGCCTTCGGGGGAACTGGCCTTCAACCGATGTCCACCCAACGCCACGGGTGAGCCATGTGGCACAGTGTGCGCCGAGAGGTCCTAACACACATGTTAGATAGACACATGACTGCGTGTGTCCATCCCAGGGGCTACTTTGCATGCGTGTGCAATGGATGACGGCTTCATCGCAGATCTGTTGCCTCACATGCTATAGGTGTCAGTTCACACAGGGGGGCGAACCTATCGCTATGCAAGTTCCATGGTGCAGATGTTTTAGATGGAATAAAATAAATGTCAGGACCCAGTGTGAAGCCATGGGTTATAAAGGGCAGGTGTAGATGAGATTATTCACATTGCTATGGGCAGTTATGGAAAGTGTGATAATCAGACTGGTGTTTTTATGGTCTACAATGACCTCCATATGTCAAACGCTGTCATTTGACCCAAAAGGAAGCCTTTATTTTGACTTTAGAAAGACTCATCAAAAGCGTCTAGTCTAAAAAAGCAGTAGTAGAAGATGAAATGTTAAAATCCATGATATGGATTCAAACTATACAAAAACTAATTCGCCTGTATTTGCAATCTTTTTGTTAGGAAGGGCACACTGGTGTGGTTGCATCGGTGTACGTCGTTCCCTAATTGGGCCATATCATGAGTGATAATGCCTCAATAAGAGCGGTTGCTCTACTTACACATTAAAGAGTAAAGAGCACATCACTCCCCTCCCCCGGACTCCCAAACAGAAAAGGACATGATGCCGCTCATGTAACTCATGGTTACACCCATCAGCGCTCAGCTTGTGCACTGGATGGGAAAGAGAGGGAGCAAAAGAAGCGAGCATTGTCGAGGAGAAGCCCACTGAGATCTGTTTTTGGACATTAAGCTCGGCCGTGTGCACGGAGAGAAGAGCATTAGAGGAGGAGGAGGAGGAGGAGGATGCACGTTGTCTATCAGAGTGAGGAACAGCAGGGAGAAGAAGGCGCAAGAATAGAGATGAGGAATGCAGGTGATGCCAGCGCTGCGGTGATGCACATTATCTTTTAGTGCAGGAAGGTCAGATTTCACAGGAACACAATGGGGTGTGTGTGTGCGTGTGAGGGAGGTTGTGTCGGCTGTTAGAGTTACATGTTGATTTCACGCAGCCAAGCCGTCGTAAAACTCCACGCTTTTCCCTGAATTGACATTTTTCCTCCGGTGGCCATAAAAGCGGCTAACTGGTTAAATTAGGTGCAGCAGGAAAACACATCGTCACTCACAGATGGTGCACCTTGCGGCAAAGTTATGCAGAGAGAGATTTACTAGTGTGACATTAGCTCTCCGGCTTGACATTAGTTTTATAGCTAATAACTGCACGGCATTACAAAGCTCTTTTTTTTCCAAGTTGCCACTACCAGCATTTTTTTTTTCTGCTTCGTCTTCCTGTGTTGGAAATTGAACACCTTTACTGATTAAGAATTTAATTTATACTGAGAGGTGTCTCAGGTCACTTCGTCAGAGTGAGACACTTGGCTCCTTCATGCAGCCACACTAATTACTTTTCTTTACTGTGCACTATCACATTCATTAATTGCAGTCATTATTAAAAAAATAAAAGAAATTAAAAAGTAGTCCCATGAACCTTTGACCACTCATTTGTGCCACAGAATCGTCTTATATTGCGCTAAATCTGTATCCAGCTCCACCTGCTGCAGTGTATATACCATTATATCACACACACACACACACACTCACATACACACACTGCAGGTCAACACGCTCTGACTTATTACAATAAATCAGATCTCACGTCGCTGTTTTTGTCAGTGGCGGCAGACCTGAAGATCATGATCTGTATGCGCAGGACGCGCAACAATTTGCCTAAAGTAATAACAACAGGCTGCTGTATCAGTTAATTGAGAAGCGGGACCTTTAATGCCTGAGCAGTATCTTGGTGAAAGGGCAGAATAACAGACATATCTTCATGCTTTTAATTGCGGCACATCACACCGGCGCAGTCACCACTGCTCCCGACCACTAGAGAAGCGAGATGAGAGCGTGATGGACAATGGTTCAGGTCAGGTCAAGTTTGTATCTAACGCCATTAATCACAGGTCTGGTGTCAGCAGGTTTCACAAAGCCCACATTATCAAACTATAAATGAAAACAACACCTCCCGACCCCCTCACCTGTAATTAGATACAGGTCAATCCGCCGAAGCCCGCGATGAGAAAAATGTGAGAAGAGACTAAACCGGTCACGTCTACAACCTCCAACCCCCCCCCTTCCTCCTCCTCCGCCTCTCCCCCTCCTCCTCTCCCCCCTTCGCCTTGGAGGACACTTCAGATACATAGTGGCGGCTCGGGTGCAGCTATAAACAAAGACGAAATATTGATCAGCGAAAGCGGCACAACAAAACGTGTGACGTGAATGCAGCGAGAGCGGGGCGGGGCCAGGGCGTCTGGATGCGTTAGGGCCATCAGTGCCTACTCAGCTGCGGCCTGCTGGCGTCATCAAGGTCACCGGAGGAGCAGGGTCGTCAGCGTCGTCTCGGTCATCGCCGGTGACAACTGCCACCGGCGGCGAGAGAGGGGGAGAAGTCGGGAGGATGCGTGCACGCAGCAGATGAGACTGTTCACTTTGCATCACTCACACAAAAGGCTCTTTGATTGGTGAACACAGAGGAAAGTACTGAGCATGGAGAGGAGGCGTCCACATAACTGGTCAGGCCCTGCAGAGGTGACTGCTGAGGTCTGAGCAGGGATTCACTGCAAAGATACAAGATGAGAAAAACAACGCAATCTCAGCAAAACAATTTTTGCCATATCATTTGGTTATTATATGATATATAATTTATCTATTATATGATAGATCCCCCCCCCCACTGTTACTCTTATTAACTTTGGTCTAAACACACATTGTGAAGTGCAACTTGATGATATGTCATCTGTTTTTATGTACAGTGACATGTAATAGTTCCGATCCCTCACCCTACCCTTTCCTTCAATGCATGTAGGACAAACAATGGTGGCCTTTGGTCATCATTAAAACTCATAGTGTTTGGTTTGTCCACACTGGGCCACTGTAAAAACATGGTGGTGCAACATGGCCGCCTCTATGGAGAGGAGCCTCTCCTGAGGTAAATGAAAATGGATAAATGTAGGGCAATGAAAACAAATATTTGTTCATTCAGCATCGCTGTTTTACATCTCATTAATGCCAATAGAAATGATGCATTTTCATTTAAATTGTACACACTGGACCTTTAATATCAATCAGTACCTACAAATACTGCATTACTGTACATGTCAGTATTAGGTCCGTGATGGATTCGGACAAACTCTTGTAAGCTCCATATGAAGATGGATGACATGTTGGCTCTGCCAAGAGGAGTTAAAGTATCTTAAACGCCCCCTGGTGGCCTGCTGCAGTGTAGATTAAAAATAGATTTTAACATTCCGATTACATTATTATCACACGACTCCAATGCAAAAACACAATCGCGGTACTATAAGTTAGAAACATATCATGACTGACAGCTGAGACTGACTCAAATGGTCCACTACACACACACACACACACACGCGCACGGGCGCTCTGATTCCGAAGGCACAAGATGGAGGCACTGATGTCTGGGACACGGAGGCAGACCAGTGGGCCTGCTGAGGACATTTTGCATGTATGAGCTGGAGCTCTGTCTTTAATGAGGAATCTGAATGATCAGCTGGAGGCTGGAGCCAGTCAGCTGGAAGACGGAGCTATTAAAGCAGGAGAACCACAAGCTATTAAACTACAGAACCACAGGTTAATGCAGAGGGAAGGGACTCTGCGTCAAAGAAGGACCATTGTTCTGAATGACAGAGCCAGTTTTAATAGGGACATGCTCATGTTCAGTGTTCACGTCTTTCAATACAACATGGTATTTACAGGTATGATAAAAGGAGTGGTGTTGTTCTCTCCCCACTCCTCTGGTTTTAGAGGAGAAGTTCTCATCTGGCCGCAGTCGAGCGGAGGATGCAGTAAAAAACTGGGCAGCGACAGGTTAACGTCTGGGTGCAGCGGATGCAGCCTTGGTTTTGATCGAGCGCATCTCCACTGACCTATATTTCACAGTCTACCTACTCTACATACATCACAGATGATGCAAGGACAGATGCTATTCTGGTGCAGAATCCCAGTGAAAGTTTTGTGTTTCCCTGTTCGACCCCCCCCCCCACCAGCAGCAGCAATAGTTTAAAAATGAAAATGTTGATTTATGAAAATGTGCATCTATTGAACTCACAAAACTGATGACAAGGTAAAGCTTCATTTACGTTCCCTTCTCTGTAATTCATACCCCCATGAGTAGCAGAGAAATGCTTATGGGCCATTTTTATCATTATGAAACGGCAACAAGTGCCATATTAGGTTTTGTTTTATACAGCTAATATAATAATACACCACAACCGTATTTGTTTCCCTAAAATGATGAAGTCTCACTGCAGAACCGTCGCACAGACACAGAGAGTGAGCACGAGGGTTCGACACATTTCCCATTAAAATGAACGTGGCCCTGAGCAAATTGAACCTTCCAGTTTTGCTGAATTCACATTAAAATTGCATCATATGGTTTAACAGTGAAATGAAAGCAGAGCATGGGTCGTTTTAGGGCCAAATAAGGCAACGCATTTATTTTCCCCCATATTTCACTGTCAGTCAAATTCGTCTTTCAAGTCGATACGTAAACAAGATCTTTCATTCCTGTGATTAACAGTTCAAAGCACTTGTGGAACGCGGCCTCCTCTGGTTGTCTCTCTCTCTCTCTCTCTTTCTCTGTGACCTTTACCAATGTGGGAGCCAGAAAACTGAAGTGAATCCCTAATTTTCCAGGCATCAAGCCACAGGATGATAATACACATTTCCTTCTCTGCCTCCCCCCTTCTCTTTTTGTAGCAGCGGGCGGATGATTGAATAAAAAAAACAAAACGTGGCAATATTTACTTTGGGTGCTTAACGAAAGCAGTGGGCACGATGAAGGTAAATAAAAGCCTCAGAGGGAGACGGATGCTTTGGCACAGTGTGAAGCGGTGGGCCTCCTGCTGCCCTCTGGGCCGTCTCACGGTGCTGCATGGGCGCTCCTGGCACATCCATAGCTGTGTTTGTTGTACGTGTGTGTGTGTGTGTGTGTGTGTGTGTGTGTGTGCTGCATGGGGCTCTAAGTGTGTATCGCCAGGTAGTAGGTGGGTGTGCGGAGGTGTGGTTTAGATCTCGCTCTGTCTGTGTGTGTGTGGAAGGCGTAGAGCGAGAAGGAGAGAGAGAGAGAGAGAGAGAGAACAAGACGTAGCCATGGGTTTATGTGAAGCACGGACACCGGGGGAAATGTTTTGTACTGTGGGAGTTTTTCTCAGGATGTCAAGCACCTTTGCAGGAGCAGCGGTGTGATGTGTGAAGTGCACTCCGCCCCGGTCGACAGCTGCACGGGGAGATGTGTTGTCAGACCCCTATGTGTGGGATGTACACGGGGATGTAAGAGGCAGCGCCGGGTGGGTCTGCTATTTCAGGGGCGCTGTTTAAACGCCCGACAGCGGCCACAGCCGAGTGCGCGCGCATGCGGCCGTAACTCGTACTAATGCAGCGCCTATTAAAAAAAAAAAAGCGGAGTCTCCGTGTGATATAAAACCAATTCTGTGTAACACTGCAGCACTCTCCTCCCAGAGACCTCTCCCCATCTCCATCTGGCGCCACATTTAATGGTCGATATCAAATTTTGATGATGAGTGATGGGCTGCAGAAACTGAGGAAAAGAAGAAAGAAAGTCTCTCATGAGTGGAATTAATTTTCTTCTTCTTCTTCTTCCTTTTTTTTGGTCCTTCCGCTCCTCCTGTATCCACTCCCTCCATCTGCCTTTCTTTTGGCTCCCCTTAATCCCACCCCCACCCTCCATCTCTGCATCCTTATCCCTCCCTGCCTCCCTCCCTCACCCCGTGTCTCCTCTTCAAATCTGTCACCATCTCCCCTCCCCTCCTCCTCCTCCGCCCTCCTCCTCCCACTCTTCCTCCTCTACAGGCACCACTAGTCGACGCTGCTCTTTGGATCACCGCGGTATGGCCTTCTGGGAGCAGCCCAGCTATGCTCGATGCATAACAAACGAATTCAGATACTTGCAGCAATCAGTAGGTGCAAAGTCAGCTTCCTCTCACAGCCTCTGTTTCCAATGCATCATAAATTACACCCCCCCCCCCACCCACACACGCACACTATCATAAATTACCCCCCCCCCCCCCACACACACACACACACTATCACACCACCACCTCCTCCAGCTCTCATCACACTGTACCTAAAGATTCACCTCGTTCAATACGTAGCAGCAAATTACAACAGGGAGTCTGTCACATCTGAATCATTAAATGTGTTTGACTTAGTGTTGGCGGCACCGTCCCATCTCATCTCACATGTGTGCACACATTTACAATATTACATTCTAAGAGAATTCCAAATACAAAAAAAACAAACTACAGATAATGTTGATGGTATCAGAATCATGCAATAGATAGATAGATAGAGTTGAGAAAAATAGAGCTATGGATATAGAGAGACAGACACGGCTATTGAGAGATAGAAATCGGTCGACATACAGAATATAGATGGATCGATAGATCCAGACATGAGGATACAGAAACAGATGAGCTAAGGAAGAATATCACTGAGAGATACAACAATAGAGAGAGAAAGCAACCTGTAGAAGTGCAAGACGGGCGTACGTATCGAGAGGCTGATAATGAGGCAGACGAATAGACAGACAAAGGCCTTGAGAGGCACGGAGGGACAGGTCTAGAAATAGGTTTGGTTATTGAGAGATAGATGTGGAGACAGTCAGAGGGTGGAGAAGAGAGCGGTAGGTATTGAGATAAGATGCTACGATATCGAGGGATAGATATGATGGAGTCATTGAGACACGGCCGGACAGAAGGTCAGACAGACGGACAGACAGACAGGATGAGTATGTGATACTAGACGTTGTGCCGTGTCTGCGCTGCAGACGATGCGGGACATATGGTCGGTTTGTCCACTGACCTCCCGCTCATCGCTGACTCAGACGTCTCCAGGTTGTGGCCCGTGTCGGCCTCGGCCTTTTGGAGGATGACTTTATTGATCCCGCTCTCATCCACGGCCCAGATGGCTCTCCTCCCCGGGCCCTACACAACAACAGCGCATGGCAACACGCCATCCCCGCGCGCATACATGGATGAAACCTACAAGCTTCTCGGAGACGGCACGGTGGAGTCCGCTCCTGCCTCGGCCTGTGCACGGCCACGTTAAGCGAGCACATTTTCAAAGTGCACCGCACGGGGTCTGTGTGCGTGTGGCCCGGAAACACGACCGCGCGTCCTTTAAAGGCGGTGATTCCTGTTTTGATAACCCCCTGTCACCGTGAGAAATAGAGTGGCGCAGAAGAGCTGAGATGGCACATATGCACAAGCGCTGCACCTGTGAACGTGTATTTACGGACATAAACCCTGCGCGATGATGTGAAATGTCATTTCACTGTGCAATTTCAGCCTAACTGTGAGTCTTCTGCTCCAGTTAACGCCTTTATTCGTACTGGCTCATTTCAAAACATCCGTGAGGCAGAATACATTCTGGCCCCGGCTCAGATATACATGTGTCACAGAAAGGGCCTCAGAGAGCAGGCTCTTTCTTCCTGATTCCTTTCACTCCGTTTACTCCAAATGTGCAGCTTTGTGCAGATCTCCCTGTTAAAAGATATATTCCCGAAACAAAAAAAAAACATGCAGTGGACGCTGAAGGCCCCAAGTTCTCGATCTTCTCCTGTTTTTGGAGGTTCAGGGCCACCTTGCGAAAGGACAGAGGATGCTGGCGGGAGACGGGATGTCCCAGGTCACCAAGAACCTGCTGGACCTCACCCTGAGGAGGAACTTCTACGCCGGCGACCTGCTGTCGTCCGTGGAGATCCTGCGCAACGTGACGGAGACCTTCAAACGGGCCAGCTACGAGCCCTCCTCGGACGACGTGCAGGTAGATCGAAGCTGTTCTGACATCCCAGCATGCCTGCGCTGCATCAGGGGAATCTCCTCCACACCCCTAAAAAAAACCCGCCTCATCTCATCGGTGCAGGGCTGACTGATCCTCTTTATTTCAATAGGATGATGGGCGGATTATAGCTCAAGCTCCGCCCATCCATCACCAATTAGATCATTTATGCCCTCCTAGATCTGTCATCTTCAAAGACCCCCCTCCTCAGACATGATCAGGATCAGTGCTGTGTGTGGTTCTCTCCTTGTGTGTGTCTGTACGTTTGTCTCATTCCTCACCATGTGTTTGGGCTCATGCTGTTCCCTCAGTCAGCTCAACGGCAAACAAGTCATTTTGACTCACCCTGTGATGGTAACAACAGATGGAACAGTGCTAGCGCCACAATGAAAAACCCTAATTCCACTCTAATTGTTATTATGGGGTTTTCTCTTCTCACTTTGTGACTGTTTCAGGCTCAAAGATGTCGGGAAGTATTCAGCCATTTTCTAGCATTGGTTTCCGCTTTTAAAAATAAGTTACACGACTTTAGAGTCCAATAAAATATTATACGGCTCGCTAATAACGTTAGAGTTGCAGTGAGTAAGGTTTTGGTCATTTTTGTCCCTTCTAAAAATATTACGAAAATGATATTTCCATTACCCTTAAATGAGCCATTTAATGTATATTCACATGAGGAGTGGGTCGTCTCTATAGAGGCCACCATGTTTTTACAGCCGTAAAAGTGGACGTACTAAACATCTTTTGAGTTTGAATGACAACTGAAGTCTACCAGAGATTCTCCTGCATGCTCGGAAGGGTGAGGGTGAGGTGATGGACACAACATACAACTTCAGCTCTAGAGGTCACCAAATCTTATTTGGATATACACTCTTATCGTCGGGGGCTATGCTGATCATTTCACTCTCAAGGGGAAACAATGATGTAGATCCTAAGAATAAATGAATGAAACTGTAACACTAAATGTATCCTAAAGAAATGCCAAATGTCATTTGAGGATCTCCTGGAAAGAACTAAATTGGCATGCCACCTTTTTCTTCACTCCCAGATAGAGATAATTAAATCAGCCAAAACTGTTCAACTCACTTAATTATACACGTCCAAAACTCGTTGGTATTTGGATGACAAATTGCCAGGGACGTTTCCTGCCTCACGTATATGGGGGTGGACAGGTGCACGCTCCACTGCTGATATCCTGCAGACATAAAAAAGGCAAAATGTGCCGGACACGGATGGACAACCCGGGGCCCGTCCGGCCATTTTCCCCACACCTTCGAAAATCTATGAGATGAGGAAAGCATCCTGTCGCTGGTTATTAGGAGAGCTCTAAAGTGTGTGTGTGTGTGTGTGTGTGTGTGTGTGTGTGTGTGTGTGTGGGCAGGCAGGAGAGCAGCCAGCCAGCCAGCCAGCCAGCCCACCCCCTCCGTGTCTCTGCGCTAATGCAGTGTTAAAGTGGGCACATTACCACCAGAGGGAGCATAAGCATTCAAGTAGAAAACAAGATAGCCTGTGTCAAGAGAGAGAGCCACTCCCTCAGGCACATTGTAGACCAGACGAAATAACAGGGGTAAAGATCAGACGGGGGTCCTATTACGACTGCGGGGCGTGCATCCCCCCCCCCCCCCGCTCCGCCCAGCGCCCCCCCCCTCTTCTCCGCCGCTGGAAAAAGACAATCCACACAGCTGCTCAAACATTCCATTTCATCTTTCCCGGAATACATCTTCCTGCTTTCTATCCTCCACCATCAAGTGTTTGTTGTCAAGGATCAAGGTGCATTTTTATTTTTTTTATTTTTTTTAGATGGAGGAACAATCTCACACTCCATCTTCTCCCTCTAATCATTTTTCCATCCTGGTGAATTTCCTGTTGCTATCGAGACCCTGTGGGTGCATGTCACATTCCCTTGATTTCCCCTGATCGGATTTGTCAGTATATTATGTGTAAAAAGTCGTTCCAGGGTGCACAGTGTTTACATCCCTGTCTTTTGCTGCAGTGCCTATAGTACTTGTGTGTGTGTGTGTGTGTGTGTGTGTGTGTGTGTGTGTGTGGGCGTGTTATGTATCTTCCCTTTCATCGTCTCCACAGAACTTCTTTCAAATCATCAGCAACCTCTTGGAGGAGGAGAATAAGGAGAAATGGGAAGATGCACAAAAGGTAAGCATCTGGCAGCGCGTGCTGTAAATAATTCAGCTTTCTGCATTAGCGCCGGGCGCCTTGGATTTGCGTCTGAACGGCAGAGAGGAAAGAGGTTGAGCCCAGGTCGCTGTTGATAGGACGTTAACCCTGCCAGCATCAGCGCGAAAGGTCATTCGGCAGTAGTGTGTGAGTGACACGGGCCATCGTTTGGAGAGCCACTTCCCCAGACCTCCACTTGGTGGCAGCAGCACTGCCACAGTGACAGTCCAAGGCATCACCACTGCAGGACTCACTTCCTGCTGCAGACACTGCTTCAACCAGCTCATGCAAATCACAGCCGGCGGTGGGATTAGACCATTAACAAAGATGGAGTCATGAATTAAACAGTGTTACTACTGTACATGCAACACAATAGCTGATGATTCCCTTCGACATTGAGAGTCTGCAGTACTAATGGGGTGGCTGACAGACGGCACCACACCACAGCTACAGACCCGGGATCAAACTCACAGCAGAGAACAGAATGTGTTATGGACGCCGTGTTCATGCACGGAGCCCGACTCGGACACATCCCCCCCCCCCCCCCCCCCCCCCCCGGCCGCGCCCCCTTTCCC